>BLXT01005615.1:106323-116485 GCA_019648995.1 Plakobranchus ocellatus
TCATCATCATCATCATCATCATCATCATCATCATCATCATCATCATCATCATCATCATCATCAAAATCATCATGTCACTGCACTTATAATGTTTATGTTGAATACCATCCTCATTCATTATTGAGGATTAACTATCATCGCTAGTATTATGTCATCCCACCATTATAACAATTCATGACAAAAGGAGCCAACTTCTTTAATGACCCCATTCATGTATGTACGTGTCTTTTTGCCTGCCTCTAAGCCAGTCTTTTCTTTTAGCTATTTTTATGTTTGCTTATGTATCTGTGTTTTTTTTTTTGTTGTTGTTTTTGTTTTTGTTTTTTTTCTTTTTACCTTGAATAAAGCTCCAAAGCTCGATCATTGGGCATACTTATTTTTTTAAAACCAATTCACCCTTTTCTTTCATCTTCCCTTCATTCTATTCACTTGTTTACTGACACCTACATGTACTTGTTTTTTTCATACATTTTTCATCCTAAGCGTATTACCTCTGTATCTGCTTACTTCTCGATTTTCGCCCTCTTTATCATTTTTTTTGTTCTCATTTCACTCCCTTATGAGTATTACATACAACTCTCCTTATTTATTCTACCAACCCCTAGCCGCTTCACTTACATACGTTTCGAAATTATGCATGCAAGTTTTATTCTAACAACCGAATAACTGGTCCGAGCTAGGCATGGTTTATTCAGTGAAGACCATGGCATTGACGTGTTGTAAAATCGGTCGTAATATTTTAGTATTTTAAAAACTATGGCAATAAACTATTGTTAAAAAAAAAAGTCAATATCTTAATATCGTAAAAACAATGGCAATAACTCATTGTTAAAAATAAAGTCAATATCTTAGTATTGCAAAAACAATGGCAATTACTTATTGTTAAAAAAGTCAGTATCTTGGTATTGTAAAAACAATGGCAATAACTCATTGTTAAAAAAATTGTGGCATCATGTCAGTTTTGTAAGAACTTTTGTCATGACTCGATGTTTTAAAAACTGTGGCAATAACAAAGCTGTGTTAGAGCTGTGGCGCTGATTCAGTGTTGTCAAATCTGTGGCAATGACAAAGCTCTGTACGAGCTGTGGCGCTAATTCAGTGTTGTCAAATCTGTAGCAATGACATGGTGAGTGAACACGGCGGTAATGTGGTTACAAGAAACAAAACTGTTGTAATAATTTTAAACTTTCAGTGTGCTCTCGAAAGCGAAATCGTGGTCATTTAGGTCTCATGGTTTTGGGCTGAGTTTTTTTTTTTTTTAAGAGCTCTGCTGGTTTAATGTGTTGTCAAATCTGTGGCAATAACAAAGCTGTGTAAGAGCTGTGGCGCTAATTCAGTGTTGTCAAATCTGTAGCAATGACATGGTGAGTGAACACGGTGGTAATGTGGTTACAAGAAACAAAACTGTTGTAATAATTTTAAACTTTCAGTGTGCTCTCGAAAGCGAAATCGTGGTCATTTAGGTCTCATGGTTTTGGGCTGAGTTTTTTTTTTTTTAAAGAGCTCTGCTGGTTTAATGTGTTGAGCTCTTACCACATCCAGTTGTTGCAAAGATGTTTGATAGGTTCATCATGTACGATGTGATGAAAGACGTACAAATTTTGGAGTATGCGTAAAGCGCATTGTTCTATTAAAGTTGTCCACTCTGATAACGATTGATACGGCGTCTACCCATGGAGAGACCGTTCAATCTTGTTGCCAATTTCTTCAATTTTTTTTCTGTAATACTCTACAATCGACTTGGAAAGAATTCAATTAGACCACGGTTCTCACTTTTGAGTCGCCATTGTTCATACTCATATATGTAGTTGTCTCTGAGTATGGATATTATGAAGCCTGTCTTCGAGCTTCACCAGAGGAGCTGGGACCAACTGAGGGAAGAGGAAATATGGAGATCATGTATTAGTTCGGTTGTTAATTTACATGAGCACTACGTCACTTTAGTAGAAATATCATGGTGACACAGTGTCACTCGATTATATTTTCTTTTCTTTTTCTTTTTACACAAGAGATAATTACTTTGCATATAGGTACATCTGATAAAAACGACGATATTATTAATGGTATTGTCCTCCACTCATTGGTAATTAATGTCAAAGTTATATATCATTCTACAGATTTTATATATATTTATACAGGTTATATATATTATATATATATATATATATATATATATATATATATATATACAGAGAGAGAGAAAGAGAGAGAAAGTAAAGAGAGAGAGAGAGAGAGAGAGAGAGAGAGAGAGAGAGAGACTCATTTCCCCCAAAAAATTGACAGCAAGAATAGTGTTAAATAAAAAAAAAAACATTGCAGGTACAGGAACAATATTGATCACAAAAAGAGAAGAACTATTTTGTCAGTTTGGAAACATGATTTTAATGCACACAATACACACTTGGTGCTTCAAGCCCCACCTTAATCGATAGAGGTCAAAATAAAAAATAAAAAATCTGAAAATGTACATTTTTTTTCCGAAAGAAACATTAAATTAACATAGTAATTAAAAATTATGGTTCTTGAAGAGTTTGATAGAAAGTGCAATGGTATTGATCAAAGCAACAGCATTTCAGGCTGAAAGTTCGGTAAGATTAATATCGTGGGTGACTGCCGCCTACGGCAAAGACGACCTGGCATATGTGCCTCATAGAGTTGACGATGTTGAAAATTCATAATTCAACATAATTTCTATTGCTTAACCAAAATACATATCATTAATACTTAAACACACAGACTTACAATCCATTAATATCACAAGCATTTTAACGCTTAGATATAAATTTACCTTTAATTCATATGACGTTTCAACATTTAATCGTTTCTAATCAATTATTTTGACTATTTAATTGTCCTATCACTCTGGCACAAAATTAATATCGGCAAATATCTGCTAACCAAAATACGCTATCTTTTGATTAAATTTACGGTTAGATCATAGCCCATTTGGCTGCTGCATAGACAATGCGTTCAAATTTAGACAATATTTTACATAATCAATTACCAGCTGCCTACACACCAACAATTTGGATACCTTTCCTGAAAGGCGTTTGAATTGCAACTGAAGCGAAAAATGCTACCTACGTGTTTAGCTATCACCAACCGAGTGCTATTCATCGGTGAGCTTCGAGCCTCAATGTCACTTTACTCGTGTTACTCCCTGCGCTACCCTAACCTACCTAACAACATTACAAATAAAAGTTATGAATAAGCAACTCAGGGTATCTTCACGGCAAATGTCCTTTGTTTCGTTTTTGTACTTTCATTTTAACCCTTAATCTAAATAATCAAACATTTAACTGTAAATGATACATGAACAAAGTGAGTAAGGAGACCGTGGATGATGACATAATAATGATGATAATAATAATAATAATAGTAATAATAATAATAATAATAATAATAATAATAATAATAATAATAATAATAATAATAATAATAATAGTAATAATAATTAGGCCGTGCATATGTCTTCACCTTTCTTTATCTGAGAAGCGGAACGTTTTATCGAACTGCCTTGTTGCGCTGTCTATTTTTAGTTTTTTTCCGATTTGGAATAGTGATTCTTGCCACTTCAAGCGCTTGCCCGGTCAAGGTTAGTCAGATGATGCAATAAGATCTATGTTAAAATTTAGATCAGATAGATAATAAAAAGCTACAAAATTTTTAGAATTTTAATGACACATGTTGATCTTTATTATCGATTCCACATGAAAAATGAGAAGGCTTGTGGAACGCTATAGGGCTAAGAGTAAGGCCTGGAAAGAGCGGGAAATCCTAATTAGGACATCAGCCATCCATAGACCCTGACTGCCTTGGGGATTCGCTGCAAAACAAGGGCTAGCGGAGAGCCCCTACACTAGAGTAATCCGCAGAAGAACCATGAAACTAACTTAGCTGCGAAAGTTTAACTGGACTTTATCTGGCTCCGGCGGCCGCGGGGGAGAAACTGGGTCATTTTTTAAACAGCCAAACTAGATCTACGGTGACGAAATATTTCAAGGTTTTACTTACAGTCTTACGAACTTTGATGTGACTGAGTATTCTGTTTCTCATCAGTGTCTCCATGCGCTGCCGATCAGAATCACCTAAAACAAAGATGTGAAAATCGAAGGGTGTTGGCTTCTTTCAAAATATTTTGAAGATGAGGTAGCCAAAGATTGAGATTTAGGCTTTTGTTTATTCAAAGAGCGAGAATCTGAAACTACCTAAAACTAATTTTCCATGAAAGCTGAAAACAACCAACCATCTCAAGGTTTTAGGGAATTGATTTATCAAGAAATAAAAAAGTGAGAGTTAGTTGCAAGAAGTATCACAACTGATCGTGATCAGCTTCAAACTCTATCTCTCTCTCCCTGTCTGTATCTATCTGATAACCTACTTATCTACTTACGTTTAGTTATAGGATAGAGAGGTTACAGTTATACCGTAAACTAAAAACATACTACAGGAGAGCGCTTTGACAGCTGTAGCCTATGCCACGTGCAGCAGAAGCAGAGCTAACTTGCTACACATGCAGCTGTAGGAGAGAGCTGTTACAGATAAAGCCTTTGACTTTTACACCTTTAGCTGTAAGAGAACACTGTTACATTTAGAGCCTACAACATCTGTATCTGCAGGAGATTACTGTTACTAATGAGGCCTACACGTTCTGAAGCTGATTTATTATAGATCTAGTTGACAATAAGTTCTTGACGAAAATTGAAGAAAGAGTTTATTGATTTAAATCAATTCAGAACAGCGATCTAATTAACACAATTGATTAGATCTGATGGCTTCTCACAACGATCTGACAACCATTTTTATATCTCAACTACCACAGCTCTTGGAAAATCCTAGTTATTCAATGCGCAGGCTAATTAAACAATACAGCACAAGCAACGTATTCTGGAATGGCCAATTCTAGTAAAGACCAGAAATCATGAATTATGTAAATAAGGCTTGCTAAATATACGAACCAATCAAATACTCTGATACATTCCACTTTCCCGCTTTACACCAAAACACGACTCCTCTGCCTTGTCACCACGATGCGATCTAACAACTTCGTGTAACAATGTTCTCACACCTTCGAGAACTTTGTAAAAAGCCCTCGATCTTGATAGAACATACGATTAGCCACATTGAGTCTAGATCTAGACTGAATTCACAGCAACCATTCGTCACACATTTGCAACACCTGCAGTTGCAGCAGAAATAGCTTACTACATATGTGGTAGTAGGAGAGATCTGTTACAAATGAGGCTTATAACACCTGTAGCTTTAAGAGAACACTATTAGTTTGTAGCCTATAACAAATGTATCTAAACGAGAAACTTTTTTCTGATCAAGTCTAGAACACATAATATAAAACTATGAGAAAATATTTTTAAATTGTACCCTGCAACACTTGTAGCCCTTAACTTTCACTGTCACAGTTGAAGCTTATAGGATCTATGGTTGTAGGAGAACGCTGTTAAAACTGTAACTTCAAGTATGCAACTGTAGGAGAGCGTACATGGAGTTTAGCCTATAACACATATCGCAGAGGGAGAGTGCTGATATGGCTATAGCCCGCAGCATCTGTAGCAGTATGAGAGCGCTGATCTCCTAGCTGTTGGTGAGAACGTTATAGCTGTGGCTTAAATCACCTGTAGCTGCAGCAGAGCTTTGTCACAGCTGTAGCCTTTAGAATTTTTGATAGTAGGAGGGAGCTGTTACAGATGTAAGCTTTATCTCCTGTTGCTGTGGCAGCGCGTTAACAGTTGTTGCCACGATACATGTAGCTTTAGTTATTGGAGAACGCTGTTACGATTATAGATTACAAGACCAGTAGCTGTAACATAGCTAGCCCACGACACATGTAGCAGTATAAGACAACTGTTACAGATGTAGCCTATAACATTTATAGCTGTAGGAAGTTGCTGATTCAGTTTTAGCCTTTAAAACCTTTTGCCGTAGGAAAGTGCGTTTATGGTTGTTCCCAAAACACCTTTACCTGTAGCCATAGGAGCTTAAATATCCTGTAGCTGTGGGAGAGAACTGTTAGAGTCGTAATCTATAAAACCTACAGCTGTAGGAGAGTACTGAAAATGCACAATAGAAACATTTCGAACAACCACCTTAAAAGTAAAGTGATAAGGAAAAAAGCTCAAGTTTGACCGCATTGGTCACAATCTCTTGTTGCAACTTGCCACTTATATTTCTCTAGAAGATTTGATCCTTTACCTTCCTCCCCTGTCCTGCTGCTAGTGAAGTTGGTGATCTGCTGCGCAAGCACAAATACAATCAGAGCAGCTGCGATCCATACGAGTGCCTTGACAGCAAATTGAAGGTCATTCCCTTTCTCGTTCTTTGGGACTGACGGGAGCAAAAGTAATCATTGTAGGGCAAATTTAAAATTATGATAATTTTCCTCATTTGAAGATAAAAAAAAAGAAACTTCGTTCTGTTTCTGTCTATGTATATTTTATTTTGGAAACAACAGTTGCGTAAGATCTCAAAATATACTACTGATCAATTCCTTACAAGATTTTTAAGTTTTCTAAGCCTAACCATAAAGTTTTTTCTATCGCCCTATTTATATTGAGTTATCACACTGAGATTGCTACAGAACGGAAAATGTAAAAGATTTTGAACGTCCTTAAACTGAACATTTATTTTGTAAAAAAAAACAAACCGATGTTTAGAGTTTTCTTCGATTTCTACTCTTTTCTTAACTACAAAAAGTTTCTTACAATGACAAAATATTCAGACAAAAACTGTAAAGTTTTGGTGTCCTACTCATTACGAAACCAGCACTAACCTAACACGATGAAGAGCTCACTTATGTCTGTGATATCAAAACCTCCTATGTCAGTCCTGTTGTAGGACAGGCATGCTAATCGTTTGTTATGCAGGTCCAGGTTCACCATTAATGTCAGTATGGATGTCACTTTAGTGCCACAGTTAGACTGATTGTACACTGAAGGGTCCGAGAGTTCGTACAACGTAACCAGAATACAGGGGGAAAGCAAAATATCATTTACATTATTTATCACATACGTCGTACATCAATATTGTTTTATAGGATAACATACGTATGCCTTATTATGGTCAAGATATACAATGTATTTTTCCCATTTTATCTATCCATCGCCATCTATTTATCAATTGTTCCATAAATCTGTAATGATATATTATTTTCATAAATTACGCCACGAGAATTTATATCTGTCTATTCACCTATCTATCTATCTACCTACCCACTTACAAAAAAAGGCAGAATATATGTATATATATATATATATATGTACACATAGACGGGGAGAGAGAGAGAGAGAGAGACAGAGAGAGAGAGAGAAAGAGAGAGAGAGAGATAGATAGAGAGAGAGAGAGAGAGAGTTCTGCCTATGATTTTATTTTATCGTACTTACTTAACTAGCAAGTTTGTTTTTCTATGTACAAGCTTTTTGTTTCCAAGCTGTCACTCCTACCAGATAACTTATATAACTGCGTCGGGCACAAACGGGCTAATGAGGTTTTGATTATACAGCACTACCTAATTGTACCCAAAGCATTATAAGCTTATCTAGACCATACATTTTTATAAAATTTTAATAACAATCTACCAAGGTGTGTAAAATTTAGGAAGAATAAAGACCATAGGAATCGATTCTCATAAAGAAAATGCGTACGTACATTCTTAAGTCCACGGCAGTTTTGTTTTCATTTCGTTAAAACTGATTGGGTACTCTGCTTATCATTCATCTATGAATGTATAGTGTGGAGTCATTGATACTACCTGTAGATGTAATAAGGTATCCGATATGTAGATGTTCCGAGGAAAAATAATAATACTGAGAATATGGAGACGCGAGACAAGTTTGCATGAATGCTGAATGGCCTTGCAATATCAGTAAAGATCAAAATCTATGTCAAGGGCAGGCACGACAGCGAAGATGAGAGAATAAAGTGAGCAACTTGCTAGATTTGATTAGATTAAAAGTTTTTTAAAGTCACGTTCTGCTTTGAAAAAGCAACTGTTGCCACACACCTGGGAAAGTAGGGTGAGATACTAGCTGAGACAATGGGTTTGAGACCAATCCTATCCACTCAGATTTAAAACAAAAATCTTCCGACATTTGAAGGCCACTTGGTTTTGGTTCATTGGAAAGCATGTTTTAGAAAGTTTAAGCGCAATCAAGAAACCCAAAACAAACAATGTTGAAAATCAAGCTTTTTCATTATGAAACTCAGAGACTTGAGTCTAGAATATACCAATAATTCATAACATTGAATGTTGATTACAGCGTGTCATTGATTTGGAGTAAAATCAAGAAGTTTTGACAATGCCTGCTGACTTTCCGCAGTAATTATGTAGGCTGGGCCTCGATTATTGTGAAACCCCCCGACTTTCAATTACCGACCAAACGTCCGGGCTGTTGATGTTTTGGCGATCTAAGTCAGATCTAAGTATGTGTAGCCTGTGCCTAAGTTGGAGAGAGAGGAAGACAAAGAACTGTTTAAAGAGGAATAACATTTTATTTGTGTAATGACTTTTTAAGAGAAAGATAAAACTTTCCTGGACTGAAAAGAAAACAAAATGAATAAATACTCAAAAAGACAGAGGCAAGTAAACGAGCTTTCTCAAGAAGAGATTGGCAAAAAAAAAAAAAAATGTCACACAGAAAGGAGAAGAAAACTACAACATTTGATAAAAGCAAGGAAATTCTATAGCCAAAGGGCTCGTAAACAACACAGAACCAAACTCTTAGACGGATTGGCAATGCCATAGTGGAGAGTCATGTATGTAAACGCTCTTCACCGGGATACTGGATATACCGATGATGATGATTTGATCGCTGTAGAATGAATTGAGGAATCCCATTCTGAAATGAAAATTGAAAATTATTAACTTTTATCCCTCAGCCAAACAAAAAAAAAGAAAATGTCTGATTGGGACCTTCCCACGCGCTGGTCCGCCTTGCTGAATCGAACTGTGCACGCAGTTTCTCTGTCCGGCCCAACCCGGATTGGAAGAGGAAAGGAGGCGGCAAGGAGATTGCAGTTAAATCAGACTGCACGACTTCCTTTATTTCATATTTGCTCTTTTATAAATTAGATTGAAGTTGATATCCTCTTTTAGTTAAACCTAAGCCCTCATTCCTTATGATTCTGACAGTAAAAGATGTCGAAATGGTCTATTTATTTATTTTAAACAGTTATTGCATCGCAATGTTTTGATATAGAGATACGCATTTTTGTGTCTCTGCGTTGGGATAAAATCCAGTTCAGTCTGAGCGGCATTTGTAAAAATTAAGATTGCGTAGAATTTGCTCCGATTCATGTCATAAGTCTAGGCGGAAAATTCTAACTATACAAACGCTTTTTGTCAAATCAAATTAAGTGGCTCTAAAAAGATCGTCATACACAAAAAGATACAAATTATAAACCTTTCATATTAAAACGATTGATAATTAAACAAGTTGCACTTTACTATTATCTTATCACATGCATTAGTAAGGCTTGTAAACAATAATAGCAAAGTTACCAAGGCACAACAAATCAACAAATGCGTAATGTTAGTTGCATACAGCAAACCAGGAAGAGCAAAAGAAGAGCAGTACGTGGTGGTAGATAGCGGTGCTAGACAGCATGCAGAAAATAGATCGAGTGAACGTAAAACAAAAGATGAAGACCACCAGCCATTACCATGAGCAGCGTGACTGATAGGCAGAAGACTGGATTATTTTTCGATCAATGTGCAGATTAACAGTATGCAATGAGATGCTAGACGTACCTTGGGTATTAAGACTGCTCTAAAGACAGACTAAACAAACTTAAAACTAGTGCTCAATACGTAAATCCCAGTTCCTAACTAACAAGTGGCGTAACACTTCCCTGAACAACAAAGAGCAACTCGACCCTAAAGTACTAGACTTGTGTCCATTTTGAGTTCAACGCAAGTCCAGTTTCGAGTTAGGTCCGGTCTTATCATTTGGCCAGTTGGATCTTACAGCACTGCAGCAACAAAAAGGGATTAGCAGTTCGGAATCTTGTTTATATTTAAATCAATAGGCTAATGTGTTATGTTGGTGGTTCGAAAAAAATTTGCTGCTTTAAACTCTGACTTCAAAGAAAGGTCACATTTATCGGTCCCCTACATTGGAATGAGCTAGAGCGCTGCAAGATTTCATAGATG
>BLXT01005615.1:116505-126589 GCA_019648995.1 Plakobranchus ocellatus
CCCCCAAATAAAGGGGGGAGGGGGGAAGGGGTAGGTAGGTAGATTTTAATTGCTGATAATTTCCACTGATTAGTTTAAGAGATTGTCTTTGAAAATTCCCTTTTATCTTGATATTGGGAAAAGTTTCGGCCTGTTATGCTCTACAATCTCCAACGCCAGTGAAAACATGTTGCATATGATGGGATTCATATCAGTAGAAAATCGTACAATTTGGTTTCATAATAACACGTTCTTAAATTCAGAGTATATTGCTAATTTTAATATAAAGTCATATTCTGAAGTGTTCCCACTAAATTTCAAACTCATCAGCTTAAGCAGTGAAGTATCAACATCAAAAGTAGAATATTTTCTAAATTTGATTATCTCCATTAAAAAAACAAAAAACGAAAGCATTTTAATAATATGGCCCGAAGTATAAATTTCGTAACGGTTCATCAATATTTAGCCCCTTAAAAGATCAATAAATGAAAGTTCCCATTTTTAGGTAATAGTGCAACATTAAATATTGGGAGATGGGATCTCTTCTCGATTTAACAATCAATATGCATTGCATTATGAAAACTCTGCTTATTCCAGAAGTATTCAAAATCTATATTTTATTGAGAAATTTTTATCTCTTAATGATTAGCATATTCCTTTACTATTATGATTATTCAATCGATTCGCATATTCTATATCATTCTGATCAAGCTTTACTATTTTGTCCTGTCCCGTCCTTCACTTGAATGAATGACATACTTTCAGATATTGATTTATCTCAATCGGAACAAATATTTTCGTACATGTGCTATTACTTTGCTAAATTAGCATGAATCCCCTAAAGTCCACCTAACTGTGCTTATTGTCTTGCTTAATGTTTCACAGATTTTATGCAAAAACCATGAAAGTAATTTTATATCAATTTAGTTTTTGACATTAACTAGTTCCTACAATAGGTATCTTGTAAAAACTGAGTATTTTTGCACATGGATGATGTGCGCCAAAAAGTAAAATGTAAAGAAAGACTATTCTTAGATTGCCTTTAGTATTCTTTTCCTCCAGTGTTAATGAGCCGAGAAGGTTTTCGTTGGTTACAGGCTCATCTGAGGCGTTAAGAAGCCTCCAGGTGATAGTGTTGTACACGCCAAGACACGCAACACAGTACGCAACCAGTTCCTCATTCACTAGGATCGTTGATGGAGGCTCATAGTAGTAAATCTTTAGGGAAGGCTTTTGAGGGCCCTCTGGTTTGAAGAAGAGAATGGATATGATATTAACCGCGAGAACACATTATTCCAGCGATGTTTCTACATATTTCTTGGGTAAAGAGGCTTAGCTAGTATTCCATGAGGTATGGTTTTCAATGTTAAACCAACCTAATAACAGATGGCAAAATAAGCAGGTATAAGCTCTGGATAAAATTTCACTCTCCTCAGTCATCCCTCCCTGCTAGAGCCGCATTATAATCATTTTCTTCGAATAAGTCATATTTTATATTGCAAAACAAAATATACTATATTTTATTGTTAACATTAGCGTACATGTGAAAGTTTTGTGCGGTCCTTATAAGGATTTATAGCCGTCGGCCGAGCAGAAAAGTACAAAAAACCCAACTTTGATTAAATATTCTTGAGGTCATTTTATTGTTTGAATGATTAAAAAATCGACAATAATGATTTAAATTAGGCAAGAATCATTTCCTAAAGCCTCCTTTTATTGATCTGACGTGTGCATTTCATGCCTAATATCTGAACACTCTTGGCGTTATAGCCGGTTGAAAGATAGAAGCAACACGGGTTATTTTGTACAGAGCAAATGGCCAATACAACGTGCGTGTAAGGGACCAAACTGAAAATAATTGAATAGCATGATTGATAGAGTCATTATAGATCTAGATATGTTTGTAGAAAATAAATATCGACGTCACAACTGACAAAAGCAAAACCCACCATCACATACTGTAACTCACCTACGATCGTAAAGGGAGGATTTATACTGCGTCTCTGATTTGTAATATTGTTATTGAGAATCAAATAAGCTTCGCATGCAATGTCTTGTAACTGCAATTTCTTGTTCACATCAAGGCGCAAGGTTGACTCCATCATATTCGGACACTTTCTTGTACGGACTAATGAAAAAATCAAAATGTGATTAGAAAATAGAAATCAAATCGAGTATAAATGGGACGCTTTTTTTGCCTTGGTTGTCCCAAACACCAATATCTGTATAGTCTCGTTATTTTGTACTTTTATTATATTCGCTTTTATTGCAACTGACATCAAAATAAAAATCGTTACACTACACATCACGGCCATCATCATCGATAGAAAACTATTATCATAGTTAGAAGAAGAGGTATTAGCAGCATTAGGAGATAAGCAGCAGCGGGGAACAACAGTAGATTTACAAGCATATGACGGAACAGCAACAAGAGTAGCTGCAGCAGAAGTAACAACAAGAGGACCACCAGCAGCAGAAAAAGTGACAGGAGAATAGCAGCAGCAGTACCAGAGAAAGCAGCAGCACAGGCGCTGACTAGAGACTAGTAGCAGCAGTCCCAGAGAAAGCAGCAGCACAGGCACTGACTAGAGACTAGTAGCAACAGTCCCAGAAAAAGCAGCAGCACAGGCACTGACTAGAGACTAGTAGCAGCAGTAACACAGGGACCACGTAGGAAGATTTACTGGAGATTAGTAGCAGCAGTACCAGGGGAAGCAACAGCTGAAGCAATGACTTGAAACTAAGAGCTGCAGGAAAAGCAACTAATTGGAGAAGAACCCTGCTTCTCCAATAAGCTGCTGCAGTTGAAGCATTGGCTGGAGAAGCAGCGCCTGGATTAGCACGAGGAGTTGTAGCAGAAGAAGCAGTGGGAACAGGAGCACTAGTCGCTCAGGCAGGCAAAGGTGTGTTCGAAGAAGCAATAGGAGCAGTAGAAGAAGGGCATAAGAAGCTGTATGAGCAATATATGGAATGCCTGGGAAAGCAGGAGTATAAGCATGGCAGGAGAAGCAGTAGAACCAGTAGGGACAGGATAAGAGAGACAATATGAGCAGTAAAGTTAGGGCAGAAATGGTAGCATGAGGCAGGTTTAGAGAAGCTGAACGTGTAAGAGAAGCGGAGCAGAAACAATAGGAGCATTTGCATTTCATGTTGTCAAAAATTCTCACCGCTGCTGAAGGTAACCCGTGGATCGGTCAAGGGAACAGTCTGCTCATTGACAAGACTCTTGTCGATAATAATCCAGGAAAGGTTACCTGATATCTCCAAGCAGGCTGAGCATTTGAAGTCCACTGCCAGGCCGAAGAAGAGTATAGACGTATCGTGGAAATCGATGCTTATGTTCGGTTTACGTTTATCGACTAGCGGGATGAGGGGAAGACAAATTATCAAAACAAACAGCATGGAGCTTTTAAATCAACACTGATCATATCAATTGTAACACAAGATAGTTTATAGCTGTGTTGACAAACAATAAGGTTAGTCCTCTCTTTTTCTTGGTAATTTTGTTTCTTTAACCAAATAACTGCGTATTTGTGTGGTAACTAAATAACTGTCATAACCATGTACACACAGTGAAGTGTGTTCTTGATTTTTTTTTTACCCGCATGTCATTGTAAAGTGTCTAAAAAAATATCCAATTAAGTGTGTGAAAAGATCCAAACGTCGCAAAAACCAGGAGCAGTATCATGATTTGTATTGGTATTATGGGTATTCTGAAGTAATTGCATACCTCGCCACTGTTACTTTCGCTGGGCCTAACGAGACCTAGCTACCCATTTAGTGTTGGGTTGACACTGAGGAAAAAAATGTCTTTGTCCCTGTTGTGAATAGAACTTCGGACATTTTACCTATAGATACTACCCAGTCAGCTAACCGCCATTCCGTCAATGCAACATTAGACATTGACAAACATAATATGTTCTTTTCATTCCGTTTTCATTAATTTTGTTTGTTACTTTTATTTTGTTTTATTTTTGTTGTCTAATGATTTTTTTTGTTTGGTTTTCTTTGTCAAGGGGAAAAAGACGGTAAGATTAGCAACATTAGAAATTAAAGTAATAATATGCAATGTTTGTTACAGGATCCAAATGTAGCAAAAACAACCGAGAAATAATGGATATTCTGTATATGTTTTATAGAAATAGTATCACTAGACTACAACACTGAGGAGACAAAGCGCATTGAGTGACTTGAGTTTGTGTGTAAAAGGATTCTGTCATGACGGAGGAGGAGATAATGCGGGTGGATAATATTGAGTGCATGAAAGCAAGCATGCTTGTCGTAACACTACGCTATAACGGTGTCCTTTGCATGTCCTAAAAAGCTTATACAGTAACCAGTAACCTCAAACACACCATGTCTTCTATAGCTCTTAAACTGAGGTGAGCTAAGGTTTCTTGAAATTCAATATATCTTTGGCAGCGTTGCTTAGGGTTTAATAACACAGCTTTAATGTAATGAAAATGAAGTGTTTTATAGGATGCATTCAATGTACTGTGCTAACTTGCAGAGATCCTGCTACAAGTGATTCGGCAATATCATCAATTACCGTACTAATTTTACCGTACACAATATCAATCTCACAAGTGATTCGGCAATATTCATATTATTGATTATTTAACCCAATATACCGTACACCTTCCATATTGCAATTGAATCGGCAGTATCATTGCTTATCTTACTAGATCAACCCCACACAACCTCCATGCCAGACAGTATCATTTTCTGCAGTATCATTAATTAAACATCTTGTTCTAACAAGATCTACCCAACACAACCTCTTAACACAAATGATTAAGGCAGTATATTGATTAAATGAGTATATCTACTACACCCAATCGCATTAACGCTAAAAGGGAGTATCATTAATTATTCAACTAAGTCTAGTATCCTCAACCTCCATCGAAAACTGATTCGACAGTATCCTAAGTTACCTTACTCGTTCTGCCTTACACAATCTCCATGTCACAAATGATTCACAGCATCATTTATTTACCTTGCTAGGTTTACCCTTCATAATCTCCCACACCCTTAAATTGTGACAAGTGATTCGGCAGTACCGATGATTACACAACTAGATCTGCCCTACAGAATGGTCCACACAATGAACAGCATCATCCCTTTAAAGGGAAGAGAGTATGAGAAATATAGTTACAAGAGAAATTAGTAATGCACAAAAAGCATAAACATTCGCCATCATAATCAACAAGAAAGGGCGTTTTCACAACGTCCCTTTGAGGCTTTAGTAGCACAAGGATTAGCAAAATCCTCCTGAGATTCGCATAGAACACTCTGTTGTGGGTCCGGGTTCGAGCTCTTCATAAGCGCCTTAGTTTAAGGGAAAGTTAAAAGCCTGAGATCAGATCGTAGTGTGCGGATTGTAGGCATAGAACCAAACCACATTTTGTTCATGTAATTTATTCTATACTCCTATAAAACAAAAAAAGTAACCAATCAGATAAAGTATTGACCTGGACTTTGAGAGTGAAGGAACCAGGGCAAGTCAATCACAAGATACTACAGACACTTTTTCTTAATTTCTTTTAGGCGCTGAAATTTAATATTGTTACTTTCAGTTTTGTGCAGACTTTTGAAATACACATCTAGGTGGGACTTGGGAAGTGTGTGTGTGTGTGTGGGGGGGGGGAGGGAGAGAAAAGATAGGGGAGGGCGAGAGGTCGATCGATTTGTACATTTTTGAGAAACTCCTTTTTGCGTCTGAGGAACGGAGAACATCTAGAATGAAAGATTTTACAGACCTACTTGAATTCAACGTTTCTAAAAAAATAAATGGGACGCACTGCTTAAATGGATAAGTTTCAATATTACACTCCTCATCATTTCAGCCTTTTTTTTCTCTAAGGGATTGTCAATAATAAGCTTAATTATCATGGTCATGACTTAGTACAATCAAAACAGGAATTTATACCGACTCATGGTTGATTTGCCCACGAGTCGCGCAAATAAAAATACTCACGTGAAGCGTGGAAGTTAATATCAGAGCAATAAACGTTGCCTTGGCGACATCTTTGAGAGGTGAAAGGTTTTTTCGCTGCCAAACAATGTAAGGTGTTTCTCCTACCAATCATTTGATTCACTGCTATTTGTAAAGTGGACACAACGTGCCTCCAACATGTATTACCATCAAACGCAAAATCTGAAATGCATATAGTTTAAGCTGGAGTTTTTTATGGCCCATAATTAGTGGAAGTTCTCATGCGTGAAACGATGTGTAAAATGTACATGTATCAAAGTAAAATATACATAAGAATACCAATTCGATTAAGGAAAATAATTGCGTATTTTATTGCAAATAGCCAGAGTTTGTGTGGGAGTTTTGATTCTCGTTACTTATTTGTTTGTTGGGCTTTTTTTTTTCGTTTTTCTGATAACACAAATCTCGTCTGTTTTTTCCTCTGCATATACATTTGATTTTATGTAACGCAGGATACTGTAAGCTGGATGGTGGGAGGAGGAAGATGAGATCTTGGGAGTGGTTGTTGGTATAATAAGAGATAGGCTATTTTACGTTTGCAAGAGACTTTTTTTTGCTACTAAGACAAATATCCCCCCATCTCCTACCAACTTTCACTCCAGACCTCGTAGTAACAGTGCCGTTCTTTTTGCGCCCTAGAGCAAAATCGTAAGAGAAATGTAAAATAAAACAGGTTTGGTGAGTAATTTTCGTTTCTGGGGATTATCACTAGGCCGAAGACTGAGAAAACAAGACCAGAAACGAGCCGCTTTTGCGACTACCTGCCGAGCGCGGTAAACAAACCGTATTGCCTGTTAGGATTTGATAATTTTTGCTACTTTCTTTATCGTGCACTTTTCATTACTGGCGCAAATAAATCCCGAAATCCTCATTGTCGGTGGTATTACGTAATAAATTGTAACAATATTACGAACAGTCGACCAGATTTATCTTTCCACTGCTTTTTCAAATACCCAGAGTTGTCCTTGTATAAGTCGTTTACAAATAGACTTAGTACTTCAAGGTTCAGTGGCTAGACTAATAATAAAAAAAAAAATTCTTCTACCAAGCGCGGAGAGTGTTAAAACTAGTCACGTGCTTCCTGTTTGCCAGGCTTCATCGCTAGTCGCGACAGCCTAGTGCAAATCCTATGGAGAGACGTCACCGTTTCCTTCTTGTCTATTTCTCTTTGCAAAAAATGAAAATAAAGGATATAGTTGGCTATTTAATGTAAACAGGACAACTTCTGCCTTGCAACCTCATAATGATATAATGTATGCCTCTTTTTCCTTACGTCTGAAGTAACTGAGTTATTTTTTGCAGTTTCGCCATGGAATATAATGAAATATTTTAAGCAGAAAATTTCCACGAAAATTTAAATTACTGTCTTGCTGTTTAAAGAAATTTATACCAGACTTGAATCAACCTAAGTCGTGTACAGAAACAAAATCGTTCTAAGCAATCTATTGATATTAATTTGTGTCAGTATACATTCTTTGACCATGTGCATCATGGTAAATTTAAGAAAAATAATATTCCATTTTAGTGATTTGTTTTCTCCAAAATCATCCTATTGAATTGCTTTAACAGCTTCATTGAACAAAAAAGGGACATTAGTTAAAAAAAAATATTAGAGGGGATGGCTAAAAAAAAATCGAACGCAAAGATACAGAACCAGAGAAATGAAAAAATTTAGGGAGGAAAGAGATATAGAGAAATTAACTGTGGAGAAGCTATAAGGCAACTAAAGAATTTGCCAAGGAAAACATATCAAAAGCTGAGGATGAAATCAAAAGTAAATCAGGTTACGACGATGTTACAATATCGTATGATGGAATTTGGCAGCAAAGGGGGTATAGTACCAAAAGTGAAATGACACCATGTCTTTCTGTGTATGCGGACCTACCATCTCAAGTTGAAGATAAATAAACTTTTATCACTGTAAAGTTATCACTGTAACAGTAGTAATAAAATTGCAAAAAGTGAAGTGGAGAAGAATGGATGATAAATGGAAAAAGGACCTTTTACAGAAATGTCAAAAACAAAATCATGAGAGAGGAGCGAGGCAGATTGGATCAGAAAGAATGTTAAAAAATTCCTATGAGATCAAAAGATAGATATGGTCTGAAATGCACTAGTTTTCTCGGATATAAAGACTTCAAAAGTGTCAGGCTTGTTTCAAGAAGTAGTCCACAAGTTTTTGAAAACATAAAGCTTGTAAATATACGGACACGTACAAAAGAGAATAGACAAGAGATTCATGGATATAATGGCTCAGTAGAAAACAGTCCAATTTAAAGAAGATAGAAAACAATTCAAACAAATGAGAGGAAACGGTATGCTTACAAGTGCAGCAATGAAAAAGAATCAAGAATACTATGAACAGAAAACTTTGTTACAGATGCAATCAAACTTGTGTTAGAGGATTTGTAAAAACAGTTTATTGATTAAGAGCCTCATGGTAGAAGACACAATTATAAAGACGTTTTTCATCACCTAATATGGAAAATATGTCCCAAACTCATTTTTGTAGAAAAAGATAGGTAGGAATTGAAGTTTACGATGCATTAGTAGTTTTCAACATTAAGGAAAATGAGAGGAAAAAGGCCAGAGAGCGCATTTCGAATTGTCCAGGATTTTGATCAGGAACTTATAAAAGCTTCATCAACAGAAATGTTAGAGAAAATAAAAAAAAAATCTGCTAAAACTTTGAAAAGCCCCATAAAGCATCAGAACAGCTTAGACACGATTACTATGAAGCAGAAATATTCTAAAGTACTTTCGATTTTTCGTTTCTTTTCCTTTTTATACTTTAATCCTTGATTTCTCAAAGTCTGATTTTTCGCAATTTTACTTCACGTATGTAAGAGAATTTGAGAACTTAAAAGCTATGAAACTCTACGAAACTTTGCACACTTGCGCTCTGATGCCTTAGAAAGATATGAAACTGTTAATGTTTTATGTGCGACAGTTTCCAGAAATCGGACTTTTTGTATACGGTACCCGTAAGCTGTTTCCGACACAAAGTAAAAAGTAATTCTTTTTTCCATTAAAAAGATCCTAAGACGTAAATAACATATTTGGTGTGTTTCTAATTCAGTTTTCTGCTCAATATTCTTTGAGATATCTTCACACATCATTTTAAAAAAATTCGTCCATCCTAAATTGTTCAAAAATTTGTGTTTTTTCCTAAATTACAATAATTTACTATATAATGTATTTACATATCAGCACCTTTCTGCCCTGTGGAAAACAGCTTAAATCTGAGTTTTTTCTTTTTTGGGGGTTTACCCTGCAAATATTCAGTCCAATTCGAAATCGGCCATAGCTAGTCTTATGACAGTTTAAGAATGCTATTTTTTCTGCTTTTTTCCTCTTTAAGATCTAGGCATTTCTAGAAGATTTTCGAAAATGCAAAAATAAGTTATTAGGTTGACGTCTAGAGACATAATAAGCTTGGGATGCCATTAGAAACTTCCGGAGATGTTTTAAGGAAGGGATAAATGAGAATGTTTGATTGGACAATGCTTTAACGAGGCATGTAACTTCTAGTCGTTTCTAACATGAGTCGTTTGCGTAATATAGACAAAATTATCCTGGTTATTACATAAGAAGTATTTTCTGGAAAATGCAGGCGGTGGGTATAAAAGATGGTTGAGAGATTGTTCGAGACAGGGCTGACAGATAGACCACCGGTGTTTGAAATTCTCCATTTTTCGTTCAAATTTTGGCAACACTTGGGGTGATTTCTGTTCTTCAATTTATTTAAAAGAACTATCACAGGCCATGTTTACTAAGACCTATGCCTAACAAAAAGCCATTCGTAACAGAGATTCTTACCTACTGTAGTTTGTATGCGGGGATCATTAGGTGGGATGGAATAGCTTCTTGCACCACTGGAAAGCATCCATGCCACTGTGAAGGACCAGTCAGCGAATACGGAACAAGTCGCTTGCAGATAGTGGCCGAAAAATACTGTTCTGTTTGCTTTAAAGTCATATAGGATTTCCAGACTGTGTATAGTGGCGGTACGGGATACTAGGATGAATGAAAAGAAAAAGAATAATAAGTATGAAAACTAAAATCTTTAGTTCTTCTATCGTTTTTCAATGAAAACTGGTGATGTATTTT
>BLXT01005615.1:131899-147472 GCA_019648995.1 Plakobranchus ocellatus
GGGGGGGGGCGGAACATTCTCAGGTAGGTATTAACTGATCAAGGTCGGAAACCTTTTTCAATTAAAGCTATCAGTTTTAATCTTACATTCTTCAATGGTTAACTAAGGTCGTTTTAAAAATCTGTCTCCTCCAATGGTGAAAATTTAAGTAATTGAAAACTCGTCTTAAATGGTTTTATATTCATTATTATGGCGTATTTTTTAATCCAATTATTCAATTTTTCTACAATCTGGAATGATTCAAGTAATGTGGTCTATTCAAAAGAAACCAACGATCACCTATTTCGTTTTAATCGACGGACTGATACAGGAAGAAGTAGCCGCTTTGGAACAAAACTTGACTAAAATCACACAAATATTATTTTTATATTTTTGAAATATTGACATGTATATATTTCGTATTCTTTCCCATAAAATATATATTTGGAGTGTTTACCACATTATTCATAATACAATTGAATTTTTTAATAACAACAACAACAACAAAAGAAAGATGACATTGATAATAGTTGCGTAGGTATTAAGATAATGAAGCTGTAAATAACTTTGGGAGATCCAAAGGAAATCGGTGCATTTGTTATAAAAGAGAAATATTTATATATATATATGTGTGTGTGTGTGTGTGTGCGAAAGAGTAGCATATTCTGAAAAAGAAAGCAATTAAAGGTCCTATGAAATATGGGGTTATTCCGAGAGACCGTAATACTAAACAGATGATCAGATTATGAAGGTCTTTTCCAAGATGATCGGTGCAAAAAACCTGAAATAAAAAAAAATATAGAAGGTCCTACTATCCTTAAAGGAAACGTTGAGGCAGCAATAAAGAAAATGAAATGGGAACGCCTTAAGGCCAGATAATCTACCAATAGAAATAATTATAGCATTAGATAATCTAGGAAGAGATATGATAACAAAACTTCTCAGTGAAGTGTAAGATAGCAGTACAATTCCAGAAGATCTGTTTTTTTAATAATACTGCCTAAAACACCAGGAGCAAAAGAAAATTAACTTTCTACAACAATCAGTTTATGGGCCATTTTACAATAATGCTGTTAAGTGTTTTGATACATGGGACTGCGCAAGAGTCGAAGACCAGAAACATCTCCAAAATAAGAGATTAGAAACGTAATATTTACTCTCTCAGTGCTTATGGAAAGGTGTATAGAAATGAAAAAAGATCCCCACTTTTGTTTTGATCATTCTAAAGCCTTTGACAATGTAAAACATGCAGAGCTGTATATCTTGTAACCTCAAATGCAATCTCGTTGGCAAAGGGGAAAAAATCAAATAAGTTACAAAATTCAAATATCTAGATTAAATGATAAAATCAGAATGTAGATTCACCAGTGAAGAAAGTAAGAGGATAGACATGGTCAAATATACATCACGAAAAATGAAATCAGTACAGGCAAACAGAAATATAAGTATGAAAAGCAAAATACGGATAATGAAAACATATGTATGGTCATTTCTGTTATATGGTAGTGACTTTTGGATAATAAACAAGGAATCAAAGAGAAAACTGGAAGTAGTACACATGTGGTTCATCAGAAGAAAAATTAGGATTTCATGGACGAAAAAAGTCCATTAAATTGGTACTTCAAGAAACTAATCTTAAGCGATCAATGATTAAAAGCAGAACACAGAGGCAACTACAGTGTTTAGGTCATATTTGCCGACATAATGGTTTAGAACATTTAGAAGTCACTGGAAAGATTGAAGGTAAACTCAGAAGCGGTAGACAGAGAATAACTTTTATTGAAAGTCTTAAGTTCTCGACATTAGGTAAGGGCTGCAACAACAACTTTATGAGGTTAATTGAGAATAGATTTGTGAGGAGAAACATGATCGCCAATGTCTGTTCTAGACAAGGCACCTAAAGAAGAAGTCTTTCTCAAAAAACAAAACAAAAAAAAAACTAGTTGGGTCAGTTTGATATGCCAAGTAATCTAAAGTATAAAAAATCGAAAATGCTTCCGATATTTTACAACAATAAAATCATTAAATTATAATAAGTATATCACACAATGATTTAATGCTTGCCCCCCTTCCATTAAACAAACATCTTTTACCTTGCAGGTTTTGGTGTAATACAGGAGACCAGAACTTAAGGAGGTTACAAGCTGATTTTGCTGCAGAGCAATCTAAAAAAAACCTAGGATCAGCATGGATTTGTAGGCAATGTCCGTCGTTGACATCTTTTACGTACGTTCTATTCTGGCCACAGGGCTTATAATCTGGTACATAAAAAAAATGTCTCATTTTAAAGGTGATAATTTATTGGGTTAAGGAAGGCTTGATTTTTTTTCTTTTTTCTTTTCGAGTGGATGTTTCATTTTTCTTTATAGGTGAGTCGGACATTGCTACTATCTGAGAATGCTCTCTCTAAAATAGTGCGTCACATCCAAACGTTCGGTTTCCTTCACTTTTTTTTTTTCGGTTTCTTAAAGTGGCTTTTTGAGGTGTTTTTTTTTTTTTTTTTTAACTTTTCCGCTGCATGTTTCGTGGATTTTTCCATTCGTATATTCTGTTACTTCATTTTGCTTCTCCTCTTTCTGATGCTGTTTCGTGTTTTTCTCTTTGATTTCTATTTCTAATTTAATTTTTCTTTTCCTCTTGTCGTTATTTTTTTCTTCACTTCTATCATTCTGGGTCTTCATCACATTACGGCACTATGTCCACGGGCGTGCTCCCACTAGCGGCAGTCTGTAACTCTCAATCCTCTGCTCATACTATCTGTCTTCAGGTTCTCTTGACCTGTGCTGTTATTGGGAGCACTATTGTCCAAGTAAAAAGAGTACATTCCCTTGTGCTCGTCATCATCATCATCATCATCATCATCATCATCATCAACATTAACAACATTGTCTGGTTATTATTATTATTATTATTATTATTATTATTATTATTATTATTATTATTATTATTATTATTATTATTTTCATTTTAAAAAATATGACCTACCTTTCTCGCGGCATAATTTTAGACCTCCAACCATTGCAGCGTAGAAACTGTAGCCTTGCAAGAGAGCTCGCGAGGATAATAATAAGATAGTTGATGATCAAATAATAAAATTCTTTTTTTAACACATAGCATCTCTCTTATCCCGTTTTATTATACCTTCTCCTTCTGTCCTTTCTCATCTTTATCCTCGTATTCTATTCTTAACCCGGCTTCTACTCACCTTCCATACCGCCTTCATATGACACCGCTTCCCTGTCCACATTCCATTCTTTTCTCCTCCTTTTTCATATTCTTGCCAATCTGGTTTACCCTTTTCTTTTTGAGCCTGCTCTCTAACCTACCTCTGCCTTGGCCACGTCTTTTTTTCTCACAAATTTCTTTCCTTGCTTTGAAATACCTTCATCTTCTGGTTCAAAACCTTACACAAGTCCTTTCTCCTTTCCCTTCTTTTTTTTACTTTCTATTTCTTTTTCGACAGGTTGATGTCCATTTCCTCAGCCACATCTTCCTATGCTATGTTCTTCTCCTCTTCTTCTTCCTCTTCTTTTCTTTCTTCTTTCTTCTACATTTCCCCCACCCCCTCCCCCCTCTCTTTCTCTCACTTTCTCTCATTATTCTTTTTTATGTGGATTTGGCTTGGGGGTGGGAAGTGAGGGGTGGAGGTAGCATCTTTGTTTAAAAAACACTGTTGATATTCCTGCTTGCCAAAGACATTTTTCAGAATATAAAGTCCCTATTTTTATCATTTCTCTTTGTCGAAACCAGGCTATAAAAGTCGGAGATATCAAAACATGCTTAGTCCTATAAAGTATGATCTTTCCTCATCCTCATCATAAATTGAAGCGCAAGTATAATTCACATGCTTTCTCAGTGTGAATTTCTTTCATTTAAAAAAAAAAAAAAATATATATATATATATATATATATATATATATATATATATTATTTTCTATTCTAACGCGGAACACAGTGTGTGCTAAGTTGCAAACCTCAGCATCTTGACCTGCATTTTGACACACGGATTGATGTTTAAGCTCTAGAGCTCCTTTGAGAAAAGAGGACAATTTTATCTCCTAAACAGAACCATCAATGTCTCTTGTGCCTTGTCCAAAGTCCGAACTTTAAGCTGGATTAAAAAAAACCAATGCACTCAACATGTTGACTTCGACAAAAAATGATTTAGAACATTGACGCGCGTTTGGTCAAAATGCTTGTTTTAGATTGACTAGCAATGGATTATAAGGCAACTTCTTATATTTAATCATACGCATAATAAGTTGTGTGTTTGTATGGACGTGGACTTAATCCCGTCGAAAATCAAAGTAGTCACAAGCTTCTCGGGTTTTGGTAGCAGTTCGAACTGGAACACGGGTTCTACAAAGCATACGGCGGGTTTGTTAATTATTGTATCACCAATGGTGTTAGGTAAGATTATTAGTTTATCAGTTGTTAGAGTATCGTCATGCACATTTTTATTACATTTCTGTCAGAATAAAATGTAGGATACTTCCCAAATTATAAGCATCGAGTTGAGGAGAGTTAGTGTATGATGTATTCAAGTTTTGTTTTTATACAAAATTTTCAGCCTTACGGGCTCTCTTGTTCTTCTTATCTCGACTTCAAAGTTAAACCAAAATTAAATCAAACAAAACGAGTTTATCTCTCACACTTACCTACGACAAGCAGTGCTGGTACGGGTGTTCGGTGGCATCCCATAATAAGTATATGCAAAGTGACTGACCAGGAGACAAAAGTAGCGGCCAACGATCGGAAAAGACGTCAATTCAGTTCGTGAGTTTATTCCCAAAATGTCCCTTGACTTGATCTGTATAGGGATGTTCAGTAACGTTTAAACTTGCCACGATTTCCCTTTAACCCTTGCTTTTTTATGCTTCCTTTACTGCGCGAAGCGTTGGCAGCGTTTTATCCTAGTCGGCGGAGCGCAGTGCATGTTTTCAAACGTCTGTCTCGTCATTTATCAATCATATTTAAGTTTTGCTACAATGCCAGGCATAATCATCGTTCAAGATTGATGCACATATAATTTTTACGTCATTTTTCATTATATTGTGTCCGTGGAGGCGTCCTGTATCCTTTCATCGCCTTGCCAATATTAGGGTAGCGTCCTATTTCGTACCTAGCTAATGTTAAAATGGCTTACAGAATTCTACATTGTCTTGCCAATATCAGCGTAGCATCCTATATCTTATGTTGCCATGCCAATATCTCAATAGTATTTGTATCCTATATTGCCTTGCCAATATCTTTGTAGTATCCCGTATCCTATATTGCTTTGCCAATATCTTTGTAGTATCCTGTATCCTATATTGCCCTGTCAATATCAGCATAGCATCCTGTATACTACTTTATCGTGCCAATATCTCACTGGTATCCTGTATCCTTTATTGCTTTGCCAATATCAGGGTAGTGTCTTGTATTTTATACCCCTTTTGCCAATATCAGAGAAGCATCATGTATCCTATATTACCATGCCAATGTGAACACAGAGGTGTCTTTTATCCTATAGTAACATATTAATGTCATAACAGTTAATATCCTGTATCTTATATCTGCATGCTAATATCAGAGCAGGTAAAGTACCGTATCCTGTATTACCACCCTTATGCCAGAACAGTTAATTTCCTGTACACTAAACTATATTTTTGTAGCAGATCAGCGTCCTGTATCATATATAGATATTTATAGCTGACTATGTTCATAATCATTATATAATTATAGCTTTTATGCCACCTACGTTACCTTGTTCACGCCTGAACAACCGTTGTTTGCTATGTAGTTTTGGACGTATTACTACAATGATAATTTAGTACGTAAGGCATTAAATACCAGTATTAAGTACTTTACAAAGCATTAAAAAAAACTTCAAGTGAGATGATAATTTTCTAATACAAACATAGATTCGATGTCTGCTTTGAGTTATTGTAAAATGTGTTTAAGTCTTCTATTGGCCTATTATATCTTGGACGATATCTTGGACGACAGGTTTTGTAAATAGGGCTACCCTTTATCTATAGTTTAGTTCTAGAAACCAGCAAAACAATTTAGATCTAAATCTAGCATCACAATCCATTATTTTGTCCATTATTACATTTTTTCGGGCAAGCTTCAGTTTGTTACCTACTAAATTAATCTAGATCTATAATCTAAGGTCTAAGTGTAAAGGATTCCCTCTTTTTTAAGTATTCACTTAAAAGTAAAAAATGAATGGATCTAGATCTCCCAATGTTTTGTTTTATACGCAATGTTTTCAAATGTGATTTTACCATTTTATTTTGAAAAAAGAATTAGATTCTTTTCTTATATCAAGGTTAATAACTAGATTAATGTCAATTTCGCCAAGAAGAACAGAAAGTCAAAGGGCCGGTATCATGGTATGTTCAATAACGCAAATGACACATCATCAAAATCGTTTGTAGGAGATGAAAACATTCGGGAAACGTTTAGCACGATTGCTCAAAAAATTTTTTTGACAATATCCCATTTCGGTATTGTTCCAGTGATATTCCACTTATTTTCCGTTTAAAGGAATTAAATTCTTTGTGAATTAGCCTGTAAAAATATAGTGATTGTTTTTTAAACATTTTCTGAAGATGAGCACGCCAAGCTGACTCGCACTATATGTCTCGTCCTAAATCTCTTAGTTCTCAGCCTTTCCTATCTTTATTTCTAGGGGCTATAAATAGATCAAGTTTCTCCTTTTTATCTGATATCTTTCTGTTTACAAATCAATTTCAATGAAAAGAAAAAATAAGGCCCGACTATACCGCCGCCAACTAACATTATTAGTAGAAATATTTCATACCTTTCTCATATTTTTAGTTTTCTTACGCAAAATAAATCAACAATAATTGTCTCCCTCACCTTTACAAGTCAAAGTACCCTTGATGAGGTGAAAATGTTTTAAAAACAGAACTTATGGAGTTTGTCTACGTATATCAGGTAGGTTGAATCTCTTTAACCCATCAAAACCTAATATATAATTTTACCTTTCTAGTTTTTAGACCCAAATCTAGATCTAGATCTAGATTAGGTCTAGGCTTTATAAAACAAGATCCTAGGCATATTCATTAATATCATAGAGCTTTATTACATCTCTTTTGTAAGCAATATAAAAAAAAGCCACTATTGCCGGGCCGTCACCACCTCAACCTCCAGGATCCGCCCCTCCCCCTATACGGGTCGCACCTCACGGCAAACAAGGCGCCCACACTGTGGGGGTGGGCCTCTCAATTATTCCCAACACCGGAGGGCTACGGTGGGTAGAAGTAGAGGATAGTATGAGGAGAAGTGGATGGGACGATAGCGCAGGAAAGGAAGTGAGGATAGAAGACAAAGCAAGGTGGAGAGAAAGAGATGTCGCCCATGTACCGGAGAGAAGCAGTTCATTGGCGACACCCTGTTTTAGTCGCCTCTTACGACACGCACAGTACGGTGGGTCGATTCTATCCCAGACTCCACATGGGAAGAGAAAGAAGTAGAGGACAGCAGGAGGAGAAGTAGACGGGACGATAGCGCAGGAAAGGAAGTAGGGATAGAAGACAAAAGCCAGGTGGAGAAAGAGATGTCACCTTGTCCAGACGACAGGCAGTCCATAGGCGACAACCTGCCTTGGTCGCCTCTTACGACCCGCGGCAACCACGGTGGAGCCTATTCTTCCCCGGGCCCCACACGGGGAGCCAAAACTAAAGAGCCAAGAATCAGTTCTGATCGCAACTCCAGACGAGCTAGACCTGTTTAGCGAATCTGTTGATTTATACTACTAAGTTTCCTATAGCCCAATATTTTGGGAATCTATTGCCTTAGCTTCAGTTTGGCAACGTGCTAGCCAGCACATCTTGAGCTTAAATTATAAGTTAGTAGGAAATACTTGTGATTGTATCATGAATAATCTGTAACTTGAATTTAAGTATTCGCTTTATTATTTCCACGAGTGTTATGCCTATATTGGAGGCTTTTGTAAAGAAGCCTAGAACAATAATCTGCGATTGTTTTCTGCCATTCAAAATCGTGTGTTGTTGAGTATAAGTTCGAATTAAAAAATGTGTATCTGAGGTTTTATTGAATCATCAAGAAACTGTTTTTGTCATCTTTTCTGTTTTTCTGTTTTTAGGCTCTCAAATATTTATGCATTAGTCCTTTCCATTTTTATTCCCATGATTAATTTTAGATTTGTTCAACTAATAGTGGTGATGATGAACATAGCCCATACAGCAACCATCTGAGCATCCATCAGTAGCTGAGTTACAGCCTGGGCACAGAGGTACGAAGAGGGCACAAGCTAGCATCTCTGAATGGAAAGATGCTGTCTTGAAAATATGCAAATTGAAAGGTCTTGAAGAAGCGCAACGTATATCATGTCACTCTTCCAGATGGCAAATCCAAACAAGTCTGCGAGTCAATGTGTTGCTCAACTCTTGGAATCAGTCCCTGAACAGTTGGGTTGTGACTATCAGGTAGTAAAATAAAACAGGACGATACAGAAAGCAGCATTAAAGAAAGGAAGAGTAAACCCCCTAATCTGATTTGACAGCCTCATCTGATTAAAAGTTAATTTTTTTTGTCTATTGGCTAAATTCCCTGCCCACAGAAGATATTGACTATTGTAAGAATGTCCCATCAACTTAACTAAAAACTTTCTGTTTCCTGAAACATAACTTATTGATTTGTTATATGCCTATAAATAAGATGCTCGTGAGCAAAAGAAAAGAATGCTTTGGTTATTCATGCTTTCAAAAGGGTTTTCTTCTTTTGTTCCTAAAAAGGGTCAGTGTAACCAGTGCATAAAATTCAAATTTAGCGGCACAAGTGAAGAGAAGCAAAGTGGACATATCTCTGACAAAGACCAAGCTAGGAGTCTTAAGTCATTTGACAAAGATAATGGGAATCCTGCGCATTCTGTATAGACAGCTGACCTGCAAATGCAAACACAATATATTATAAAACAAAATTACAAGTGCACAACCTAACACTGTATGATTTTAAGAATAAAAATAGTTTCTATTATGTCTGGGATGAAACAGAAGAGGATTTAAGCAGTGACGTGTTCGCATGTATTTTTTGTATGCAGTTTAAGAAGATTGTTACAGACAGCTCGCACTTATCCATCATCACTATATGGAGTGATGACTGTGGTTACCAGAACCGGTGCATAGCTATTGCCAATATGTATCATCACTTGTCTTTGGAGTTGAACATGCAAATCCCCCAAAATAGAGTGTGACTCTGTTTTCATAGTACAATTGAGAGGTACATTTCCAAAAACAGATGTCTATACTTCCATTGAATATGCTCTTTTGCTGAGAACAGTGTTGGGACTAGTGTCGTTATGTTTTGATTTTAGCTGAGCAGAGTTGGATGTTTGGTGTGTGTGTGTGTGTGTTGTGATTGGTTGGAAAGGCCACGTAACAACACAAGCCGGACGAAACTACACATCGGCGGCATTTTTGCTGCAGAAAAGAACACTCCTATTTTATCCCTCGGACTGAGCGGTCATAAACGGTCCTGGCTACAAGTTGTAGCGGACTCGTCGTCTGGAAGATAATATACTTTAATCTCCCTACCATGGGAGATTCTGAATAATCGCAAAGAAGTGGCGATTGAAGTATGTGATATTTCCTGAGGCTGTGTGCCTAGCCAGACTGACGTTTACAATCAACGAATGTGAAACTGAATTGGTGCTATCCATTACTGCACTCGCTATTTTTGTCCCTCGCGTAAGGGCTTGTCACCTGGTCTGGTGAACGACAATACTGTTAGAAACGTCGTATGTAAGTGGAGGGTATACGGACATACTACCAAGACTATTGTCACAGTTCATGTGATGAACATTTGTGCGGGATCCAGGTTGTGTCGGAACTGAGAATTTGGTAACTTGATTATTCCTATGAACATAACACTAGTTCTACAAGTTCTGCGGTTGAGGATCGCCGATGGAATAAGTTTAGAAGCGTGTGCTTGTGCGAGTGTGGGGATTTGTATCTATAATTTATATCTGTAGATTATATCTCCAAATTATACCTATTGGTTGTGTCAATAAGTCTATTGATCTATGAAGTAATTTTGAGGAGATTTTCCTCGTGGGTGGATTAATATGTGCTAATTTAATTTAATTGTATAAGATTTCCTAACGCAGATTCAGATTACTCTATATCGTCGCGCCTGCGTGCGTGGACTTTTGTAATTGGCCTCGTATCTATCTGTCTTCTTCTTTGTGTGACTTTTCTACTTCTACATAATTATATTTATTCGTCATTATAATATAGTCTTTTCTGTCGCGTATCCCCGGTGTTCTGCCTTTTGTTTGGTGTGAACCTCTCGTGCAGTCGATATAGTTAAGTCGTATAATTGTTGTTGTGAAGTTGTGTGTAACCGTTGACAGACAGTGCGTTGCGGCTCCCAACAAACAGCATGTAAGAAAAACCTTATTATATCCAAGTCTTTGACCATTCTGAAATATTTTCTTCCTATAAAATGCGAATTCAGTTCAATCAAACCTGGTAAAAAGGCAGAAAATCCAACAGTTTCAGATATTAAACCTTTATGTTTTAAAGATAGTAAAGGAAGTTACAAAGTGTCACACAGTGAAACTATGTATACTGAACTGTCTAAAAGAATATAAAAAAATTACACGCAAAATGGAAACTTCTTTTTGCTAACAGAAGAAAGACCAAAGCCAGAAACTTTGCAGTTCGTATGGAACCAATTCAGAACTAGTACCACAATTGTTACTCAGTCTTAGAAAGTGATTAATACATGTTTTCCTTTCGAAAGACAAGTATCAAATCAAAGACACTGAATATTCTCAATTAATTCAGTTCATCGCACTTTTTATTATGATTTGTATTGTAAAAGAGACGCGCTTTTTGTTCTTGGTTTTATAATGTTTTAAATTGATTTTGTTATGGTGAGAACAGAGTGTAGGCCTTAAGTTAACTTGTCTTTTGCAATTAAATCGATGATTCTCTATGAATAACTTTTTTCGCAGATAAGTCGCGAGTGGTATTGATTACTGCTGTAAGCGACACTGGGAACATTTTTTAGGAGGTTAAAAAAACTCTCCCATTTCGACAATTCTTAACCAATTCTCTTAAATATCGGAGTGAAAGCTGTTTTTCTATGTATCTTTCTTTGTTTATATAATTGTTTTGATAATCTTCATTGGTTTCCGAGTTATAGGACATACGGCAGTTGTGAAGTTGCTAAAATATTTAGATTACAGCTGTAAGGGCACTTACGGTGCTTTTGAACCGAAAATTCGTCATTGATTAGAGCCGTAAGGGCACTTACGGCTGTTCTGGTGTAAAACGATTTACACCAAGTCCCAAAAATATAATTACATATCTGTTGAGAACTTACGGCACAGGGTAGCAAATCGTGATACCAAAGGGAACCATTTTTAGTTCGGCATTTTTCGTACTCGCATGTTTGTTTTATCTTGGCTTTTATTTATTTTTTTCCGAGGTTCGAAGTGGAGGTAGGGATATACGCGTTTAGCTTGAAATTTGACCGATATTTAAATGATCCTATGCATGATAGTTTATAGAGAACGTTACAAACAAAAAAGCACATTTTTTCTAACCCCTAATAGCAATCATAATGGCTTTTTATTAGCACAGTATCGTTTATACCGATCGACTTTGTAGCAAAGTTTCTTGCTAAGTAAGAAGAGAAAGCACAAGTGCATGTCCATCGAATAATGCATACATGGAAACCAGCAAATTGGCGACATTGGAAACCTAACCAAAAAAAATGAACATGTTAAGTAAAGCTCTATGTCTGCTAGGCTCTCTCTCTCAGTCTCTCCTCTTTTCTATCTTCACCCCTTTATTCCATCTCTTTCTCTTTGCTTTATTTTTCAGTTTCCTTTCTCATCTCTCTTGCATTTCTTTATCTCCCTTCTCGTTCTTGTCTTTACCTTATTTTCAGTATTTTAGGCCGTCCCATGCTATTGATATGACTATGTGTAGTCATGTGAGAAGATAGATACCGATTTGCAAGCAGTGCATTAGGGTTATGCATTGCATCATACACTTGTGTCTACAAATTATTGTTCAACGAAAAAAAAAAAAACTAGGTCTCTCTGGCTTTTGCTCATCAAGAAATTTAGTGGGAGCCATCGATCACCAGATCTATTGTTCTTAGGCGATTTAATAACATGTGTGCCTTAACTTACATGTGTTTCTATTCTGATTTTTTTTAAAGTGAAGTCGTGAACTTTTTATCATTCGCTATTCATAATCATTGCGTTTTATTAGCTTAATATCTTTTAAACATACTGAAGTTTTTTTGGATAATTTTTAACCAAATCATGTACTTTATACGAGGAGGTTTTTGCCTTAATGGATATGTATGCGGCTAGTTGGAATGTCATTGATTTATCTGCTTCTTTACAAGATTGAAATTCATCCACCTCTTTTCGACTGATAGAGAAAGAACGTTTGATTTCCGTTAAATCAAATTTGTTGCGAATATCTCAAATCAATGCTTTTGTATGCTGATTTCGATTTTGTCTTTCGCAGACTTCAGAAAGGGGAAACCGTTTTTTTTTTTCACTGCTAAAGATAACATAGGACGCTTCATAGATTTCTGCGATCTATTCAATAAGGAAATTGCAATATATAATAAATCTTATTCAAGTAATCGTATATGATTCAGACAACGTTGATTATCATTATTCCCAAACGCAGCAGGAAATTTGCATCGATCCTCAGATCATTTGAGATAATCTGGATTAAACTCAGAATAAAATATTCAGTTGAGAACAATATTTTGATGATTTCTCTCTTGAAAGATAAACAAAACTTAAACTGGTAAACTAAAATAAATCTAACCTAGCTTTACTCAAAATTTGACCAAGCATTACAATTACAAGTAAACAAGGCCAAACCACAACATCAGCCATTCCAAGTTTAGATCTAGACTCAATCCAGAATAACCAATTATCACACGTATATAAGGTGAAAGTATGTAATGTGTGCAAGTATTGATCTATATATTTGGATAAAACCACGGGGTTTCTTTATGTCAGCAATGGCTCTGCGTACGCTTATTACATGTCATTTTTAAAACTTTCCTCTTGTTAGGTTGGACATTATGATATTCTATCATGCCAGTTCAATCTCTCCCGACTCTCTAATTTGCAGATGGATTCATCGATTTAATGTAACAGAGAGAATTTTGTTTGTGAAATCTCGCGCTGTTGAGTTGATTTCTAATTTGCTTTTTCACTGTTTGTACTGTGCAAAAACAACATATGAACCAACGGAAATAAATCTCCCTATGAACTTTTTCTTAAGCATTGGAACCCGCAATCTTCCCGCGCTCTTCTTTTATCTTCCTGTCTTTAAATGATCTACCTTTTTTCTAGTGTAATAATCATGATAAAGATTCTCCTGGCGTTTGATAACTTTGAATACTCAGGTATTCGACTGATGCTGTTGCTGGAAGCTGAAAGCAATATGCTAGAAGAATTGTTTACTTCAGAAAACTATGACTGGATGTGAGAATGATAAGTTCTCTTGTTCTTTATTACTATCAGTTGTTGCAACAACACTAGAGCAGCGTCGTCCAAGAGAGAGCTCTGAGTGATCTCGTGGAGAAATGCTATGTTTACAAGGTTGTCCTGAAGTTACTTTTGTCTTATTGCCAAAGGGAGAGTGTGGATTACACATTCTACGCTGTCTGAGTATAAAATGTAACCTTACAAAATTATTTTTAGATGACTCGTTTTTCAAGTGCCTCTTTCAAATTAGCCAACCCTTCAGGGCTAGACCGATTCATTTCCTTCAGGCGCAAATCATATCCCCTGTGTTGCCATTCCTCTAAATTTGATGGCACACAATGTCACACAATGGAATGTCCAAAGACATACACGAGTTAGATTCATCTGACTCTTCATACAATATAATAAACCAAATGGACGTTATCAGCTTCTCATTTCTAGATTCGCCGATGAAGGTGCCTTATGGCTCATTACATTAATAGAGGTGGACCCATATAATCAGCTAATTTCAGTGAGTCTGTAAGATTCCTCAGAAAAGATGCCATCATGTTTGGAGAGCGAATTGCCTGTGTTGTGTTGCTGTATGCAGACACTATTCCACCCATGTCTTAAAAGTAGGAACAAGGATGAATACGTTTCTGTCGCTCTTCATTACAGTATTACTATAGATGCTGATGAGAAGGACCGAGTACTTGCCAACAATCTCTTAGACTTCTTCAAAAGATACGAAAGTTCCCGATTCATAGTACAGACATTATTGTAACTAGATTAAATCATACTATTAATAAAGGTTTTTCCATAGGTCACCCTTGTAATCTGATCAAGCCTGATACTTTTGGTATCGGCACTTTTCATTCAAAAGAGATGAATAAACTGGTCACCAATAATCTTAGAGTGTATCATGGTAAATCTATGCCTATTTTAATGGCAAACATGATGTTCGAATTTTAAAAATCGAGTTATTAAATTATAAGCGCTAAAGTCATGTGAATAGTCACCGGCTAATAACACCGTAAGTGCTATTAAAAGAATACAAATGCCAGGTTTGTCTGGACGTTTCGGTCATTGAGTAGAGCCGTAAGTGCGTACTTACGGCAGTATTCAACTAATGGAACAAAATTCAATTGAATACAACCGTAAGTAACCATACAACGGTAATCAATAACGATTTTGAAATAACCCTCAAATGTAAGTGCCCTTACCGTAGTAATCAAAATATGTTTTTTTACTTGGGTACATACAACTTTTTTTCAAACCTAAATTACAGCTTTATTTGAATACTTAGGAGAGCAGGACCCAACTAGAAATGTGCGGGAAGAGATGGCGGATTCAAATATGCAATAAAACGCTTTTCGCCAAAAATGTCACTTACAGCAGTAATCAATACCACCCGCGAAGTGACAAGTAAGGCAATTTCAATTAGCCTATTTGTTTAATTTACATAGTGTTTGATATTGTGAGACAAAACTTGTCTTTTTAAATCAAATAAATATTTTTATATCAATTGGACCTACTATTTTTCCAGATTGTATGCCTAAATGATGCTTATTTAATCAAAATATTTTATTACTTTAGTTATAATACCTATCCTTGTCATGTCTTATACGCCTTCTATGAAGTGCGTAAGTCATAAGTTGTGATGTACATAAATGCCTATGCGATAAATCAAATATGTCTGTATCCTGTTTGTCAGAATCAAAAGTGCTGAAGTCATTTTAAAAAATAATGATACAATTTTCAACTATTCTCAGTGCATTGTTGGATTTTTTTTAGGAAATAATAAAATTATATCATCAAAAACAACATCAATATCTTTTTAAAATGTTAAAACAAAGCAGTTTTTTTTTTTACTTTTTTCTCAAAACAACGAAATCGGACTTGCGTATTTATCTGAAGCAAATCGTTTATCGACAAAGGTGCGTCCAAAAACTAAACCAAACTTATCGGTATTGATGACAATGTAAGTGAAGTGATTACAATTTGAAGTAGCGATGATTGTTTATGTGTCTGTTTGGGATGGGGTGGGGTGGGAGGAAGTGTATTTTTTTTTTCTTTTTGTGTGTGTGTGTGGGGGGGGGGGGGGGGGG
>BLXT01005615.1:166649-177138 GCA_019648995.1 Plakobranchus ocellatus
CAAAGACGAAGTCAGCACAAGGTCAACAATCTGCAGCCTCAACAAGCCATGAACGGACGGCTGAATTCAATGTGGAGATGACCAATGGGTCACCTGTTGCGCATTTCCCGAAAGGGTGAGTTTCTGGGCTTTGTTTTTATTCTCTCGTGTCTATTTTCAATGCAAATCTTTTATCACAGACATAAAAGATTCTTCAATATTTTATGGATAGGTAAACCATTTTGTTGAATGGAATTTCCTTTCCTCTACTACAGAAATAGTCGTTAGTTTGTTAAAATAATCATTTTTTTTTTCTTCTTGAATATCTAATTTATTAAAACTTAAATCGTTTCCGTGAAAAGAATGCATCGCCCTTGCAGTTTGCACTAAGCTCTTCTAAGTCTATACGAATCACACATTTTGAAACTTTTTCAACACTTTATTTTCATAAATTGTGTTATATCAAATACAATGCTCACTTCTGATATTTTATTTTTTTTTATATCCAATACTTTCAACACTTTTCTAGACAAGAAACTTATCACTACCAGCTGACAACAAAATTATTTTCTTCGGATCGTTCTTGTTGGAGCAAAATTGAGTTTGCAAGTATCCATTCTTTTCTTTTTTTCATTAAGTCAAAAGATTTGTTTCATATGTCCTATTTTTATTCTTTAATGTTTTTAATTGTTTTGTTTTTCGGCTGCTGTCTTTATGTATCTATTCCTACGCATCATAATCATTTTGATTTCATACATTTACTGATTTTAGTTATGATAAGCAAACATATCTCAACCTCTTAAGAGACGATTCAAGGGGATTTATCTTAATTGTAATCTCTTGTTCATATGACAAATGTATGTATCATGCGTGTTTTTATTACTGGTTTTGAGTTTCTAATACCTTCTTTTCTATTTTTAAATACATGCATTCACTCTAGGTAGATTTCTCCCTTCAATGTAAATATGACCGAGGAATATATTTAAGCTGTCAAACCTCCAATAATATTAAGATCCATTATTTCTTCTCACAGGTCATGGAAAAGCTCCTAAAGGATGATAATGCTGAGCATCGAATCTCTCCAGAAGAGAAACAAAGAACCCTGGGTAAGTTTCTCAAAGGTTGAAAATTATCATGTCATGACTTAGTATTTTTTTACAATAACATGTTACCAATGAAATTTGTCTTGTTACCAGTGGTATTAAAAAAGAAAATAACATACATTTTTCATTTATAGGTGTGTGTCATTATAGGGGGAACGATCTTAGCTAATTGATAATTCTGACACATATTGGCTAGATACATATCAACCTTAATACCTCAAGGATGAGACTCTCTTTCTAGTCTGTTCGTGTTACAGTTGTGAGTCAAACATTACTTGAGTATGATGCCCCATTAATCAAACATTTTTTTTCTTACAATTTTGTTATTGAGTAACGGATATTTCAGAAGGAGACGTGTCATTTTTTCATTATCCAATTTGGCAACTGCAACACTCGTATTCCTGCTGATAGTGCACACGAACACACTCCCTGGTTGGCAGTTCTGATGTCTTTTTTCTCTAGAAAGTTACCTTTTAATCCAGTCTGAATTCGAATTCACTAAGAGCTACCATTATTTGTAAGCAGTGAAGAACTTAACTGAACCTGAGTCATAAGAGATCAAGCTATCCAATTGATGCTGAATTGAAAATAATCCTTTTGAGCCCAGATAGGAATCGGACATGTCACCTCTTGCATGATTAACCATGCAACTTAGGAGCTTAAATTTTACTCCATATCTATTTCTTTCTTACTTCATAAACAAATGTGACAACAAAAGAGAGGTATTAAAAATGTTTTGTAACACCAAACATTGTAAGAGTAAGAGCCAAACTAGCTCTCCTCTTTTTATTTCTTACAAAAGGAAGCAAATTGACTATTAAACTTTGACGAGGATCAAGGCCTATTATTCTTTAGCACCCTGATAAAACATTCTTATACATTTGTTTCTCAGGGGCTGTACAACAGTATATGAAGTATGCATTTTTTTATGAACGACAAATAGTCCGAAGATCTCAAGAACCTTTGACACCAGAAGAAAGACATACTTTGAATGCAATGACTAAGGACGAGTGGAATAAACTCGATGCGGCACAAGATGAAGCAACTACAATAGCAGCTGCAGGTCAGTTCTTTTTTTTTTCTCTTTAGATGAACAGTATTTTTGTTTTGTTCTTGTTTTTCTCTATGTATTTTAAGCATTAAGATAAGATTTTGCTGACTCAATGCTATATACGTCATCAAAACAAAGCAAATTAACTTTGGCCAGATTTAGACAGGCTAATATTTACAGTGGTGTGAAACTTGAGACTCAGAAATTAAAATTGACTGCAAAGGCTTGAATCTATTGCGTCATGGTATTAAATTGAGCAATGTTTTTCATTTGGCAGTATTTGACAATTTGCTGCATTTTAAGTTGACAAACTCTTTGACATTAAAACACCTGTGTTTAATTTATGACATAATAGTTATAATATAGTTATTAAATACAGTCTAGGAATAAAGATGTTAATAGCTAGATACTCTTCTCAGCAGACATTTATCACAGATATGGTTAGATTAAAAAAAAACAAAAAAACATTGTATACAATGTGCCTTACCAATGCAAGCTTTCAAGAATTTTTAATACTGAAAACTTACATTCCAATTAATTATTTATGCTTTCAAAACTTTTATGCTCAATTAATTCGAACCTGTCTCTTTTTGTACTAACTAGTCCTTAAACAGCGATACCAAAGCAGTGGGTAAATAATTATTTTTTGTAGCTTGAATTCACATGTTTAGAAAGCACAAGCTGTGTCGTGTTAGTCTTCTTAATTTTTTTTTCCTAACCCTCGCTCTACCTCCATGATAACAACATAGAAATTGTAATTTAAAGTTTATGATGAACTTCATTGAAATGTTGATGTGTTCGCATATTATTTGTCATCTTGGTTTGTCTAAATTATTTTTCAAAACTTTTTTTTGTTTTTCTATTTTATTCATTCATTTCTATCTTTCCATGCAATTGCAGGCAGAGCAAAACTTTTGTTGAGGGGTTTGAGTCCTATCCTCGTAAAGAGAAACTCAAAACATGTAGGTATTGTGACAACAGTTACACTGCTAGCATTTCTCTTCACAGTCATCTTATTAGTATATCTGGTGAGTATAGTGGAGATAACTTTTTTGTTGTTATATTATTGTGTTTATCCGGCAGTGTTTCAAGTGGTACGGTTTAAGCGTGCCATGTGACATAAGTGCAGTTGACAGTGAGACATTTCAAGAAGATAGTTTAGGAGAAGTATCAATCTTAGAGAGGTTTTTGACTGGTACAATTACATCTCAATTGCCTAAAGAAACTACGTTTTCGATTCTTATATCAAGCAGATATCCTAAAGATTTGAAATTTCCAAACTACCACGCGTACAAAGAATTGTCAGATTTTTGTCGTAGTACATGACTATCGTGTGTTTTCAGCAGAACATCTATTAACTTATATGCCAAAGACATTTTATACATATATGGAATACTTTTCTTTTTCCGATGCGAAACTCGATACGACAGTGTAAAATAGTGTTCGTGTCCTATTCGAACATTTCCTTTAAACTTTGCCACGTACGTGTACCTCAAACTTCTATGCCATCTACATTTTTATCTGTGTTGGATTGTCCTCGAAACGGTCAAATGTACAATTTAAATTTTTTAATTTTCATACACGCTTCTTTTTTTTTTTTTTTTTTTTGGTCAAGAGCAAAATATGAATTAAGCTAAATAAATTCCATATTGAGATATTGGAATTTCAATGGGTATTGGAGATTAGTTGTAAGACCCATTACTTTATCGTTTTGTCTCTTTTATGATCTTTATTATTCATTACAATTGCGTGACTTGTATGGCTTTCTCTTCACAGGAATTCGATATTGGGCATGTTTCAAATGCTCTGGGGAAGAAAAGATGGATATAACATTTACGAGGAGAAATTCTCTTATTTATCACATTTTAGTGGATCATTACATACCTTGGTATATCTGCCCAGTATCGGGCTGTGAAAAGAAACATATGCACATTCACCACCAAAGGGTAATAAGGATGCATTTTTCTTTTCTCCTTTTCAAAGAAATTTTCAATCGATTTATAACTTTCGTAGGGAATAAGTGTTTGCTGTATCTCACTATTATCACATTGCTCCTGTATAGAAATGATGAAGTTACATGGATTTATTTGTACGCATTGCAACAGACGCTTCCAGTTTAGTTTTAGACTTTCAATCTTTTTTTGAAAATCTCATTGTTGAGCCACGCAAGGCAACACGCTAAAGAGAATCTTTTTCAATGCAACACTAAAGACTCGCACGATCGCAACACGGAAATGCTAAGGTAGATATAATTGGCTGTAGATAGATAGCTTTTTAAATTAGTTTGAAAAAGCTACATCAAGAAATTTTCGGGTTTTTTAGTTTTTTTTTTGTTTTAGGTATGTTTGTATTTTGTTTTGTTTTTTTTTTTGTTTTTTTATATCAGATAAAATTGCTTAATATCTCTTTTAATTGGTCAAGCATCTGGAATTAAAGTCTAAGGAGTTTAACTTCGAAAATAATAGTTGACTCCTTTCATTTTTTCTTTCCTTTTTCTTTTTTTTTTTTTTTTGCTACCAAGAAGCTAACAAAACAAAAGTTATACGACACTTGCGGTGTTTTGCACGCCTGACACTTTGGACATGCAAGCTTTTTAGGTTTTAAAACAATCTAAGAATTTTTTGGAGATATCCCTTTTTAGACGAAAAATTAGTCATACTATGGCACAAACTACCCTGAAAATGTTTGTTTTTTTTTGTTTTTTTTTAATGACCCGAGATTTTACGGTCTACAGGAAAAATGAGTTGAAGGAAATTGGTCGCTCAGAAACTTCTTCAAAAGTAGAAGATGCTCGCTTCAAAGAGAGAAGCAAGGTAAAAATATACTTTTAGGTTTTTCAATACATTTTCTCAGTTTTTTCTAAAACCAATTGCATATGAAATGATTGGCAATGATTGTGCTCTTGAAGAAAGCGTAGATAGTTGACAACCCTCTCTTGTTTCCCAGCATTTTCTCGTTTTTGTAGCTAATGCTACTGACCTGACCTTGACCTCATGAAAAAAGGTCATGACTATTGGGCATGTGATTTTGTCTCCTTAGATTACTGATAGATCGATAGGGTTGGGAGATTAAAAACAGCAATAACTTATGCATACATCTCCTTATGCTTTGCATGCACATATCCACTGCATTGGTCTTTAAGATAAAAGTCTAATAGCTCAAAATATTCCAAACAAAAAAGAAGATTGATTTATTAAAGTTTGTATTAAGTTAATTTTAGTGCATCTCGGTTTACATCGCAAATTATTCATTTGAAATTGAACTTTTCAACAAAAAAACACAAGTTGTTTTCTTTTTCGCTCTTCAATCTCTGCACACTCCAGGTTCTTACATGCTTGAATGCCAGTTGTGAAGGTCAAGACGGCCATGAAAGGCAACAAACGTCAGGCAGGACAGAGAATGGGCTGGTATTTCTATGTGCTGTGGCCCTTAGAGACCATCTTGACCAAAAGGGAAATGGTCCATTGGAAAAGCATAAACAGATTGCCGTAGAATCTGAGGATCTTGAAATGGCTGCCGATATAAAGAAAGAGCTCTGAAATACGGGAAATCATTTATTTCTGCAACAAAATGTCATTTATCTGGTGAAGCCGTATTAATTATTTTTAAGAGTTTTAAAGATTTTTACTATGTTGATGAATTTTTTTTTTCAATGTGGGAGTCTTCTTTTTTTTGTTATTGAAATTTGAATCAGTCATTTCTCTCCCATAGCACAGTTTTGCCATGAACACGTATTGGAAATATTTAGTTGTTATTGTTTTAGCTTCTGTTTTAATACTGTTAACAGAAAATTCGATGAAATTCGTTGTAAAGGCGGTTCATACAAATAGCATTTTCTCCTTTTGTTTAAATAAAAACTCATTTTTTGAGGATGTATTGAGGCTGCATGAGTAAGATTACTTTGCTCTCTAGGGAGGAGGAAAGGTGGTGAGGTTTAGATCTTACTTTTTTTGTCTTACAGATGCAACTGAGTGGTTGGCCTCAAAGATTTAAAAAAAAAATACTGAACTTTAATTTACATATTATTGTTTTTTTTTTGTTTTTTTTTTATTTAGACACTCTTGAAATGACAAATACTGGATCTAAGAAAAAAACCTAATATAATCTCTATTCAGAACTTTAGACTATTGTTTTCTCTAATGATTTTAATTTAGATTTCCATTTTAAACAATAACAAAATTAGAGGATCTGACTTGGTAATAGAAAATTTAGAATTTTTTTTTCCAGTTGATTAACGGTCTAAATTTGGTTTAATTGTCGACTCTATCATGCTTTTTTTTCTTTCTTATTTGGAAAGAATGGGGTATTTTCACCTTTTAAAATTCTGATTATGCAGCTACATCTTTCTTTTTTCACTGTATTTCACGGATCGAAAAGCCAATGGCCGTCAATATCATATGTATTACCAACCCTCCTCCCTCTCCTTCTCTCTTTCTCTTTCTCTCTCTCTCATTCTCTATCTCCATCTCAATCTTTTTGTCTCACTCCGCATGTCTCTCTCTTTTATTCTTTCTAGCTCTCTCTTTCTGTCTCCCTTTGTCTCTTTCTCTTTCCTTATCTATCTTTACTTCTCTCTCTCTATCCCCCGCTCTCTGTCTCTCTCTCTCACACACACACTCTCTCTCTCTCTAATAATTTTTAGGTAGGGATTGTATCAGTTTCTGTGGCTACTACTGGCTAGTATTTTTATCACTATCTTTGATACAACAATATGTAAATGAATCTGAGATTTACTATTAGATAAAAACTGTTTACAGCAAGTCTTTTCACCAACAACGTTATTGTTATTTTGATGATGTTTTGAATGTTATTGTTGCTGTCGCTGTTAATTTGATTAAACATCAAAGTGTAATCACATAACCACCTTAAATTTTGTCTCATTGATGTTGTTTTGTTGTAGTTGTAGTTATTGGTGTTGTTGTGTTGTTGCTTTGTTTCAGTGCTGCTGTTGTTTGCATGATGAAGCTTGAAAAACATGCAACTGAATATTACTGCCTTGCTCTATACTGGTAGCTTATGTCCCGGGACCAATACTGATGAGTCAATATTGTGAACATTTCAAATCGCTGATACAGCCAGACATTCCAATTTGTACGTTGGATAGAGATCTAGTGTAACAGTGTTCCAAAATATTGACATTTTAAACTTTTTAACAAATAAGTGTCCAAGAGTCGGCAAGGAAGAAGGGAAACTTTTCTTTACTAAAAAGTGTCACTTCAGACATCCATTATATGATCTTTACCAAACATTTATATGTAAATTTTTAAGGAAAATGAAATAGCTGACCAATAAGAAGGAGTGACTGAGAATCAAATCTTTGCAATTTTTATTATTATTATTATTTTTTTTTCTATCATGTAGCTTAAATACATGACCAAAAAAAAAAAAAATTGCAATGAAAAGAAAGAGCAAAATACAAAAAAAAGAAAATAACATTATAAGTTATTTGTTTTTTGTATCGATTTCTGCAATATTCCAAGACAAGAAAATAATACGAGACATGTGTTGTACTTAATATTCTTTTTTTTTTTTTCCAATTGATCTGTTCTGTATATAAAAACGAGGCTAAACGTTAAAAAAAAAATACGTTTATGATTCGATTACTTGACCCACTCAAACTCACTAGAAAGTAATACCTGAAATGAATTGACACATTAAACAATGCACATTGCACATTACGCATTACGTGCTGTTGGAATTGGAGCTTTAGTAACGCTACTTCTTTCCTTGAAAACTTGGTTGATTGCGCGGAGAAAAGTTGATTCAATTTCACCAGCAAAGTGAATTCTCAGCGATTTTTACATTGGTTTCTCGTCTCTTTTTATGGAACTATGCAGTTTAACGTGTGGAAACAAGAAGTTTTAATATTTCTTTGGTCAAAAATATCCCAAACCATCATGAAATAATTACTACATAATGTAATATAGTCTGGGGGATTCCCACTTTAGCACAAATAATCTAGTCGGATGGAGTGGCTTGGCGAATGACTTGAGTCAAATTCTTCTATTTTTGTGGAAGCGGATGGTTCAGTGCTCGTTTGCTTGGTTCCTCTGTCTGGCAAGGCGGTGGGTGCCAACGAGGGTGCAGGTTCGAATCCTAGTCAGACATAATTATTGTAATTTTCTCTCGTCTTCTGTCTTCTCTTGTCTTGTCTGTTGCTAGATCTAACTGTGTGAACGTCTTCTTTATTTCTTTATTCTACAAGAGGATAACAAATTTTACTACATATTGATAGAGTGAGGTTGAAAGACATTATTAGATAACTTAAATGGCCAGCAATAGTTTAAACCCGCGAGTTAGTCGCGATCTTAGCCAATAGCCATCTTTTAAGTAAAATTGCCCTCTTTTTCTTTCTGATTTTGAAAACGGCAGACGTTGGACACCTCGGAAGACGCTAAAATATATTGGAAATGTGCTTTTCATCGAAATCAAAGGCTTTTTTTTATATATAAAATTAAAAAAGACGGATCCAAAAATGCAAGAATTGAGCATGGAAATCCTATCACTTCATGACGATGGCACATTTTCTAGAGTTTCTTTATCTTTTACCCAATTGTTTCTGTAGAATTCTGAGCAAACTCATGCCTATAATACCATTCAATTATGTTATTCTTGTACTCTACTTCATGGCTGAAGCATCATATCGTTTCCATACATTTAAATGTTTTTTATCTGATTTAAAATTATTTTGATCGTCTTAAGCTCGCATTCAACCAGAAGAATCTTAAATTTTCTTTCAGATAATTCAGATATCGATTGAGAAAGGTTGAAATACACTGTTATATACTTAAATAAAAGGCTTTATAACTATTGAAACAAACTTGCGGGTTTAAGTTGTGGCTCTCCATTTGAGTGATGTTGTACTGTCTTTCAACCTTACCTTATGAATATGGAAAGGAAAATTTAACAATTTTATGGTTGTTAACGATCTTAAAGCGATTATAATTAAGGCTTGCAAACAGTTTCTAGACCTATTTTCAGATAAAAATTGCCAATTTTACCCGCTTAAATGACTCCAAATAAAATAAACACACCCAAATATATGCAAATAAACGATTGGGTGTGTTGCCCCAGAAACCCAGCAAAAGAAAAAGATAAATGTCTGGTATTTTAGGCATGTGCTCACTTAGATTGTTACGGAAGGGTGTCCGTAAAACAGCCGAAAGCGATTAAAAAAAAAAAACAGCCCCATCGAAATGTAGCGACAAGCTTTCAATACTTGGTTCTCTCGTTTTTTGCTTCCCATGTTATTTAGTTTTATGACAAAACCTCTTTAACTAAAAAGAACATTGCCAATGTATTTTCACGCCTTCCAATGTGTCCAATGCCTATAAAAATGTTAGAAAATATGTGCTCTTTCACTAAAATAGAGGTTTTGTTACGCTTTAAACTTCCTTGAGGGAAGCAGTGGCGATTGTCTATTTGAGTTATTTGGTAGCGTCTCTTAATCTTCCTCTACGGATAGTTATAAGAATTTTTTTTTAAACTGCAGGTATTAGGTTCGAAGGTGAAGGCGAAGAATTCCAAGGTGTGCAATCACGGACCGCGGGCTGTTTTTCTTTTCAAAATTAACGATTAATTCCCTTTCCGTAGCTTGATCGATTCAAAAGAAGAAAAAAAATGTTATGTATGGTTACTGGTGTCATTGTATTTTACATGAAAACCACAACGCTATTTAACGTATCTGCACCGTAGTTTATCCACAGTCTGTTAAAACGTAATAAAAAGGAACCTTTAAAAAAAGTCCCTGTTGAGGTATGGCTAAGCCTTTCGCACACTAAATTCATTACATCTCTTACATCTCTCTCTCTTTTTCCTTAGTGAAACAAGCAAAACATTCAGTGTAAACCACATTTCCAATCTTCAATATTGTCTTTTAATTTGTGTCCAATGCGTATCGAATTCGAAAAGAGTAAGAAAATGTACATTACATTAGTAAAAAGAAAAATACTTTGTTACTATAAAAAATAATTGCGAGTTTATGTTGTGGCTCTTCATTTGCGTTATTTAATAGCATCTTTCAACCTTACTCTACCGATAAATTAAAGCAAATTCAACAATGTAATGTTTATGTCCTAGCTTAAGACGTAAAGTTGACGCTTGCTATTAGTTTTACGCTATTTTTTAATAGTTTCACTACCTGGACAGTTGATATAGTTTTGTGTCTACAAGCAAGACCTGGCCATTCCTTAATACTAACAGTTATGAGTTGAACTCGGCTGTTAGATTATAAAATTTATACAGCTGTAACCATGCACAGGAACACAGCCAAAATGAGATTTGAGTGGTTGTTGGAGGCTACATAGAAAGATCCTCATGAGAGAGCCAGGGAACAAAGTCTCAAGATAAGAAACCC
>BLXT01005617.1:167721-180472 GCA_019648995.1 Plakobranchus ocellatus
GGGGGGGGGGGGTGGAGGTGTTTATACTCTTCTCTAGCGACATTATTTATTATTCCATATGTGCTGCTTTTATTACCTTCAATTCTGACCTCTCTATTTTGGGGAGGATTTTTAGTTTTTTATTTTAATGCTAAAATAGTGTCAGTGTTGGAGACGTTATTTTTGTGCGGTAAAAAATAGGAACTCTGTCTCAATTAAAAAAAAGAATGTCATAGAAAGTGTTTTAAATCGTGTGTTCTTTGTCATCTGAGGATACATAATGCAAGCATGATCCTTTCACTCTATTTCTCTCTCAAATACTTACTGAGTGACATGCTTGTCCTGAAGGCTGATACTCTTCTCTTATGTCCTTTGAGGAACATACAGTCGAATAGTAATGAAGTCTTTGGCGAGGTTATGTTGGTCAATATAACATTCTCGACTCCAAGGTTGGTCAGTTCATTATGATCGATTTAGGGAAAGGAGGCAAATACAAACTATCAGGGAGAAGAGTGAAAGAAAGAGAGAGAGGGAGAGAGAGAAAGAGAGAGAGAGAGAGAGAAGATACCTCTAAGGAGAGAGTAAAAAAAATGGTGAATTATATAAAAAGACATATAAAATACAGTGTAGAAGAGAAAGAAAGAGAGAGAAAGAGGGTGAGACAGCAGACAGATAGACAGTTAGAACATGGTCTGGGAGAAAGATGGGACACTTTTGAACAAACATAAACAAGCTATGCGAAAATGAAGTCTGAAAAATGTATGGGAAAAAAATACTAGATTTAATGAATAATTAGTGCAAAGCGACAACTTGTTTCAAAAATCACAATCATTCGGATCTTTTTTCCAGTTTACTAGTTTTTAGATGGGACAAAATTGGCAAGCCTTAAGGCAGGCACATGAACTCCTCTGTTTCCGGTGACTGCACCATTCCTACGAACAGAATCTGCTTGCCCGGCGTGGTGTAGCTTGTTCTTTTGGAAGCTTTGTTGACTCTGAAGAGTTGTTTGACTACGACTTGCCCCGCCATTGTCCATCACGAAGTTTACAGTTTTCTTACCCGTTGCGTGATTGGCTTCTCTTCCATTAGGAAAGTCTTGTTGATTGTGCGTTTGCTGCAACTGCTGCTGCGGTTTAGGTTTATCGCTTATTGCCTCTACTTTTCTTTTGCTAGTCTCTCCCAGGAGTCTTTCAAGGGCTTTTCGTCTGCTGCCTTGCATAGCTGCCAACATTGATGACGGGTGGTTCGCTAGTGGGGTCGGAGATGGTGGATCTATATCTCCATCTTCTCTTAAGTACTTTTCATGGCTCGTGCGGAATACACCAGCGCTGGACAAGATAGTTGTGGATTTTTTATTGCTCTTTCCAACCGGAGCTTGCAAGTTATATGTTCCCATGGTTACATTACCAGAAGCATTCGTGCTGACAGGATGATTCGCACCAATGCGTGTACTGGGAATTCGTGAATGTTTAAAAAACCTAACAGTATTGTCTTTGTAGCCAACATGGTGACGAGTTGGAGGCCCTGTCATCTTGCTAGCGTTAATGCTACTCGCATGTGATGTGATGTTAGTTGCTGGTTTGGAAGCCTGAGAGAGGTTTGCAGCAGCTTGTTGTTTCATGGATAAGTCATAGAGCTTGGAAAAGGTGTTTTTATATTTCTTGGTCAATATTCTGCAAAGAAGCAGAGCAAGCAAAAAAGGAGACAATATGTAAAATGAGAGCTCTAGTGCAACTCATTCTTGTGGCAAACATTAGACCAGTTAATAAGTAAGATTACGCTGGCCGATTTTTAAATTCAGTTCTCTCAACAAATCGCCGCGATTTGGAACATATATTATTTGATTTTTATTTATTTATAATATTGTCGTAACTTTGAACTTAATTTAACAACAGTAGTCTATAATATGCAGGTAATTTATGTTAGCGTTAATTCAAGTCTATTCGCAACGTTTTACCGAGTCTCTGCGTTGTTTTCAGTCATGAAGTCAGCAGGTGGAACACTAGGTCGACTTGAAGGTGGTTGTTGGATATCTTCATCTGGAATTTCATATAATTTGGTTTCAGAGTGCTGTCATTCTCATTATGCCTTTCATACAGATGCATACACACCAACAAGTATATATATAAAGGGTTTTAAGATGGAATAAAACATAAACTGAAAAATCGTGAAAAGACGCATTTTTCGACGAGTGAACCATATGCAAACTTTCGCATGGATGCTTTACACTGGGAAAGACACTCTGAAAAAGTATGAAATTTCGACTTATCATTATAAACAATGAACTCAATATGATATTGGCAGCCTTTCGCCTACAAATCTTTCACACATAAATGCAGTGTTATGCTAATGATGACAATTTAGTGATGATGAAGATTGTGTGGTTGGTATGATGTTAAGGAGAGACAAAAGCAATTAGTCACAAAATAGGAATGATTTTGATAAAGATGATGGTGAGGCGTCGATGATCATGATGATGAATTTTGATGATCATTATGTGATTCTGCTGATAAATTAAATAGTATTGTTTTTTTTTTGTGGTATTGTTGAGAAAATTGTTGCTTTCGTTGTTGATAATGTTAGTAGACATGATGATGAATATCATAGTGCCTTTGTTCAAAAGTTTAAAGAGACTTTAATGGTGGTGGTGGTAGTGATTGTGGTGGTGTTGCTTGAACTTGTCTTTTACATGCAAAAAAGAATAGAAAAGCCACATCACATAGCTCTTCTAGTGTTTCTAGCCTAAATTATATTACCCATCACCTAGAACTGCACTTTTTATTTTGTCTTTGAGCATAAATTGTCCCTTTGTATGTTTATGAAATAAAGTAATAGAGACTTTTATTCTGCTCAGATTAGGTAATTCGTCTCATTCAACAGAATATTTTATACTTTGCCAAAGATAGGTAAGGATGGCAGATGTTCTTATCAACAACACCATTAGCCGCAGCATCATTGTTACTATTATCACGATTATAATACTGTTATTCCTTACCATCGCCATTGTCTAACTATAATAATTTTTATAGCTGTAACGTAACAAGGGAAATAACTTAATTACTTCCTTACCAACAGCATAACGATTGGCTTTATCTTTATTTCTAAAATGCATCATTTTCTGTAAGTACGGCTCGTAATATATTTACGCTATGTGTTGATATGTTTTATATTATCATATCAATGTGGGTGGTATTGTACTCTTTGTAATTAAGAATAATTAGTTTGTATTTGTATAAATCATTACCATTTCTGTTCTATTTTGTAGCCAATATATATCTCCATTCAATTAAATCAATCTTGTCAGCACCTTTGTTCTTCCGCAAAAGTATCGCGAGAGACTGAGGGACGTAAAACAAAAAATATAACTCTCTCATTTACGATGTCACCGGAACTGGCCCGGCAGATTGTTTGATTGCGCCACAGGGTGTAAAGTAATATGTAGTAATATATAGTAAGTGCATTTCTTCTGCAGTTTACTGCCATGAAAGATTTTTCTGCAAATTCGTTAGGAGCCTAAACCTTAAAAATCTTTCATCCAGCATACGAAATGTCTGCTGTGAGCCAATGCTGTCTAAATTACCACAGAGAGCGAAGCTGGTATCGCTCGACGGATTAACACGAGGTTTGCTTTTAGTCCATGTTGTATGTCTTCGACAGTGATGGTGTTGCTTCGGATGTTTCGCCAAACGCTTAAAAAAAAGCTCCTGCTGGAAATAGCAGAATGCTGACAATTAATACATTATTAAAAAAAAAGAGTTGGGCGTGTTGTGTTGCTTATGCATGAAAACAAGAATACTGAACGTAATAAATGGGACACTGGCGCAAAAGCTTTGGCTGTAGCCCCTCGCTTAGGGCCGGATCAAGACCTTAGAAGGTAGGGTTTCCATGGGAGGGGGTTCCTCCGCCATTGGGGACGCAACGTTTTCGTTTCGGGAGGGGGAGGGGAAGGGAGGATCAGGGAGGCAAAGCCTGAAGCTGTTGAATTTTTTGCATTTTGATAGTGAAAATACGGCCTTTCCTGGCAATAAAATAGTACATAATCAACTTCAGTAAAACATGAAATTGAGAACCATTTAAAGGTAATTTTGGGTTTTTTCTACATCCGCAGCTACATAACTTTTGCAGGGGAAGGGTTTCGGAACCTCCTCCCCCCCCCCTCCCACACACACACACACACACTTTCCCGGTTCCCGCCCTGTCGTTGGAGAGGAGTATAAAGCAGTCGATTCTGGATTTCCAAAAACTTTGCTTAGCCATGAGAATCCATAAACGGCAGATTTCATTGAAAGTGAATACCTGAAGAGGCAAGTCCAGGCTATCAAGGAAATCGGTAACCACCTTTCCAACATGAAGCATGTCGAGTCTAGCGTGGGAAAGTGGATAAAGAGACCCTTCAGGGTTTAACAACATACTTCTGTGATGAAGCTCCTATCCCCAGCATGAGAGTAAAGCTAATTAGCAAGTTTTATTTCTGTTATTGCTGTTACTTTGACAGAAACTAAAGGAAATTTATTTTTTGTTGCCTGAAATATTCTGATTTTTCTATTTTCATGTAAAGGATCCAAACAATACAAAATGGGAATTTATTATTGTCGTTTATTAATAGATTTTCTTGTGAATTCAGGAAAGAAAAACTGTCCTGTACGACTCAGTTCTCATCCAATATTTAGTTGATCATGTGATAGTACAAAAGTTTCTTTTTTTTATTTGTCCTTTGATTTCAAGTTACAAGCTTCATGTCCGTTACTTCAAACATCCTCCTCATTATCTTTGCTATTCTAGCTGTAATCGTCCATTTGTTCAGGTAAGCGCGGTGCAAAGATCTCGATATCATAATGAGATCAATGACTTCAGTTTTGTGTGGAGCATTAATTCTCGTAAAAGAGCATAGCTAATTTTTTTCTCCTATGGTGCCGGTCAACCAAGCCAAAAACACGCAAAGCTTACAAAATAGTGCAAAATAGTGCAAATTCAGCTTCCTCTTTTCCCTGAACATCCTTGTGATCTGGGAATTACAAAAGCAGCTAAGGCTTCCTTCCCTTCTAGTTAGGGAAAAAGGATTTGTCACCTTGAAACTTTAAAACTCGAGCTTCTGTACTGTTATCCAAACTTGTCTTGCTTTCTTTTTATATACTTAAATGTATTTCGCCTTTCACATAATTGTTTTTTTTTTTCAACTCTTATTTTACTTCAACTGCGGGAAATTGTTCTTATTATGCCTTACCCAAAACTCTGAGAGGACCTCTAAGAGGTTCCAACTGATTCATCTTTCCTGGTGTGATCAGTTGCTGTGTGGGGTCTTCCTCAACAGGTGTGTTACTTTTAGGTGTTATCCCAGGGAGAGGGGTCAGTCGGGCCCCTTGTAGGCTGAGGCTTTTTGTCTGTTGGTACAAAGAGCAACAGTTGTACTCTGCAGGCTTTATGCATTAGACTAACCTTAGTACTGTGCATGTGCAAAAAATCAAAGAATAAAGATCAATTTTATCTTTTCTCTTTTTTAAAAAACTGTATTTTTGCAGCATTGTCTTGAAACGATTATATCCTCGTGTCATGAGAGGGAAATGTTAGCTCTAAGCAAGAGTCCATACTGAACATAAATACAAGATAGGCTGTTCATCTTCAAGAAAAAAAGCAAAAATGATTGTTTCTTTTTTAAAATACTTTTATTTTTGTTAAAAGGGAGAATCTAGGTTTAATACCTTTTTTTTTGGAAAAGAAAACATGAAGACTATAATGTTGTAAAGGAACGACTATTGATATCATCTTGCCTTTATCGGCTCATACAGAGTCCGCTACAGCATTAAATTTGTTTATATTACTATATATTATTTATAATTTGTTTAAATAAAAAAAAAATATAACAATAAATTGCAGACGGCATTGGTAATATTAGTACAAAGTGATAAAAAATTAATATTTGATCTTGATTGTTGAACAAGATTACAAATGTTCCTTCATTAACGTAACCTCAGCACCGAAGGAATTGAAAACAAAAATTAAAACAAAGAAACTTTTATTCTACTTCAGCCATCTAAGAAAATAATTACTTTTTTTAACTGCTTAAGACTGTGAAATATCATTTTTGCACTTAAAATTGTCGTGTGCTTCACAATTGTGTGGGTGTAAGATGTAAATTATGATTCAACGGTAATGAAATAATGAATGGATTATCCCCCCGCCTTCTTTTTCAAGGAAGTACAAACCTATGGATTATAATTTATTGACAAACTTTTTTGAAAGAACGTAATAGGATAGGTTTGTATTTCTTGAAAAAGAAGGGGGGGTTGAGGAAGGGATTGATTTTTAAATTTTTACCGGTTCTCATTTCTTTAATCAGATACATTTGTTCTTTTTTTTTTTTTTTTATATTTTTGGAAACTTGAAGCATTTTTCTCAATTCTTTTTTGTTTTATTCTTCCTTTTGTTTTGAAGTTTGCATAATATAAACCACGCTACTTTTTCACAGCTTAGTTGATTTTATCATTTTTATAAAATGTTCATCTTCATGTTTTACCCAATCTGCTCGATGCCTCAAACCTTCAGTTTCCATTTTCCCACTGCCGGGAGGAATGGGTGGAACAGATCGGAAACCTTGAACCGACACCCTCTGTAAGTCAGGGGTGTTACCTGAAGTCATTATCTGCAGCTCAGGTCGCTCGACTTCCGCATTATTTTCATTATCTATGGAGATTGCAAAAAATGATTATTATATGCTTTGCATGGATAATAAGAACATTTCCTGTAATGTTTAATACGTTTAAGGCTTTCGAAATAAATGTATGTGTAGAGCAACTGTTTGCTATAAACCAAAGTTCAAGTGAAAACAAAGATTAGAAAAAAATTGGTGAAATGGTCAGGCTTTCTGATGCTCAAATCGAAATGGTTTTCTTAATTTATAGCTAAACTAGTTATATTTTGAATGATGTATGTAATAGAAAATAATGTTATTTATATAACATATTTTTAACAATACGAGAGCATAAAGTCACATTAAAACTATATGTTCCTATATGTCTGTGCTGTAGGATGGTGTAAATGCTAGACATTGCATTCTTCTTTTTAATCCATCTCATATGCCTGAAGTAAGTAGATTTTTTTTAATCAGTTAAGCGGAGAAAAACATGATCGGAATTGTTTATAAATAATTTTGAGCAAAATAGTAAGTCCTGAAATGCCAATTTATTTTCCTATATCTTAACAAATTAAGGAATTATGATGAAAAAGGTAAAACGAAGAGACAAAAAACATCAAACTGCTGGATGTTCAATAGCTCCATGCGTACACAATACAAAGTCAAAGCTTTAAACCTCGAAAAAAAGAGTTTTAAAAAACTTCGATTTCACAATGTTTGCTTCCTAAGATCTTTGCCATCACTAGTTTTTTCACTTCTTAGTAACATTTTTTGAGCAATGTGTCGGAATTTAAAGACATAGTACAAACAGGAGAATACAGTAGTACGGTGAATTTTATTTGCTTAAAGAGATACTAAACCTTTCTCAAATGCTTGAAGTTTTCAAGGTTTAAACTTTAAAAATATGTCAATTCTACTCAATTCGTTATGAGTCAATCTCTTATTTAAAAAAATAGTTTCATGTCCAATTAAAATAATATATCTATATATTAAAAGCTAGAAAGAAAAGCATATTAAGTAATGATGTACGGTTTTGTCTCTTTTCAGCTTTTTTTTCAAATGGCGTGTAACTTTTTTTTCTTTTTTATTTTGGTCATTTACTCATTTTATGTATAATTAAGTAATTCCGAACACTGACTTGTTCCCGCCAAGTTGGTGGCGGCTTCTGTTGTGACGTTTCCAGCGTCGGAAACTGCTGTTGCCCATTTCCTCTCTGCCTCTTGCTCAAAATCTAGACAACCATTCAAAGTGAAGTCTCTTGGTGATATGACGAGATCTTTTGGCGCATGTTCGACCTTCATGTTGGATATTTGAACCTTAAGACGTATAGAGGTTATAATTGCCTTTCATTTGAAAATTTAATAAAATATTTCAAGCATTATCTTTCATTCAAAACTTTCGTATTACTTAATGTGAGCACGCTATGATCTATTTCTCTATCATCGTATATATTATCCTTATTACCCCGAATATGCTCATCATCACGATCACTATCAAAAGCATTATCATCGTCGTAATCATTACCGTCGTCACCATTATAGTCATTATCATTATCACATCATCATCATCATCATCATCATCATCATCATCATCATCAACATCATCATCATCATCACCATCATCATTATCATCAACATCATCATCATAATCATTATCAACAGCTTCATCACCATCATCATTATCATCATCTTCATTATAATAATCAAGATTATCCTTATAATGTTACAGCTCCATCGTCATTGTCACTTCATCATCACCGCCGCCTTAATTGTCGTCATAAACACCAATACTTAAATCATCATTAACTTTTTATCAAAATTGTCACCTTTTGCAGTTTACCATCATCAACTACAGCGTGTATGTTCCTTTCCACCACTTCGCCTACAGTGTATGCTTGTATGTGAACGTAATAAATTCTTCTATCGGATTACTATTTAATGGCAAGTACAAGTAAGACAGAGGTGTATATCTATAACAGTATTATATATAATTATGTACTTTGAATTTTATGTCACGTAAAACTCCTGAACTGCTGAACAGAATGACTTCAATTCTGTATGGAAGATTAGCTGTGGCGGAAGGGTGCACTGTTATGGTCCAGAAATCAAATTCTACCTCCTTCTGATTTTTGTTTTTGTCCTCAAAATATAACTCTGAATTTTACAATCAGACATGTTGCTACCTTTTTGAAATGTATATATACTGTGCCAAAGGTCGTGACTCATTCATTTATAAATCTAAAGGCCTACACATTCCTTTCTATTTCACAGTGAAGTTTTCTCCTACAATGTTTCTTTTTATGTTATTTTACTTGCGAAAACCTAAAGAATTTAGGGCAGTGTTCAGGGAAAGAAAACTTGGGTTTAACACATCGTCATGGTGCTGCCAATACTGCCTAAGTCTGACTTAGGCAAAAATCGAATAATACCTTTTTTAGATACTTTACTACATAACACATCATCTGATATAAAAAAAATTAAAGTGCTGGGCCAATTTTTTTAGAATTAAAGAATTTCTAATTCTGCCTAACTTAAACGCAGACTTAGGAAATCTTGGTCCTAGAACCATCTCTGCCTAAGTCGTAGTTAGGCAGTCTTTTCTTTGTGCCAATATTGCCTATGTCCATCTTAGACCATATTGGGTCAAGGAAGCACACTGTTTTGACACGGAGGCAAAAGTGTAACAAAGTTTCACTTTCATTTTTTCAGGTCTTTGTGGGTTGATCTACAATGTTCTTTGTTTTGCTGGTTCATTGTTCTCACAATCACGCTAGAAACATTATCACGCCGGCTTGTCTTCCCACCCTCACAATCCAGATAACTTAATTTTAGATCTAATCTGCCAGGACAAGTTTACAACTCTTGATATCTAATCTAGAACTAGATCTAGATTTAGTTTTATTTTCAACACTTCCAAAACACTGCTTAATCAATCAGTATATCCCTACTAGAACCTAAAAAATCTAGAAAGGTCTAATCTAGAGATTCTAGATGTAGATCTAGATCTGATAAAGCTTTGATTTTTTTTAAACCTTTAAAATGGAGCAGCATGAAAGAGAAGGCAAGGCAAAATGCCCAATGAAACTTGTACGTAGAAACTGACTAAGATTCCAATATGACTCATGTGGAAACTGATCTTCTCACTCAAGCCAATTTAGGTAAGAATCCATTGTTTAAGAAGGTTTTTTTAGATGATTGGCTTTTGGCAATATCAACAGTCCCATCTCATTACTGCCGAAAGCAGCCAATTTATGAACGAAAACGCTTCATACGTGAAGGGCGATCACAACGACAGTTGCATGAAAAGCTTTGAGGAGAAAGGTTTCCGAGCGGTCGGGTAGAAGTTTCTCAACAGGGCATTTCATCCATTAAATTTGTTGATGTTTACTCCTAAAAGGATCTGTGTTGGATTCAAGCATGCCAATGTCACCCAGGAGGATCATGCCCTTCATGTTAAAAAAAAACCAGAATAGCACAGGAGATTAAAACAATTGACAAAAGCTCCGATCTCAATGTTTCAGTGTGGACGATGGATTTGGAAAGCGTTCTTAAATGCCTCAAAATAAAAGCCAGTGCCAATTATTACCGCACCAAATTGATTGTCCAGAACATGAAATACTTCAACTTAAAGACCAAACACACGGAGACCTCTCAAGTCAGATGTTCGCATACCTTCACCATAACCACTTTTCGACCTACCTAAGAAATTACAGTGGCATATCCAAGTTATAAATATGGAGTGATCGCTTCGGGTATCAAAATAAATCCGCAGGCATTGCAAATAGCGTGCTACAACTTAGTGTAGAAACAATTCTCCAATGGAGCAAAAGTTCCTCACTCCAGGTCACGCTCAAATGGATTGTGGTGCTATGCTCAGCCTCGTAGAGAGAAAGAGCAAATGTGACATTTCCACCCCGAGAGAAGATGTTCTAGCGATGGCGATGGCCATTCACAGTGACGGAGGTTTATTAAAACAAGCCTAAGATATTGTCTGGAGATTTTTTTTTATCCATTCCAGTTGGAAAAAAAGGGGGGACTCGACTGTGTCTGAAGTTTACACATACAGACATGCCCTAAATAAGGAAAGAACATCTGAAGTGTCATACAAACTCAACTGAGGGATGAATGGATTGCTCTACCCTGTCAAGGCTTTCATTAAACAAAACACAGTGGATTTCGCTCTTTGCTGAGAGATTGACCGTTACAGGCCGAAAGTTCAGGGATCTGCAAGCTATGAAGTATGTCCTGCCAGAAACGGTCCACAATTTTTATGAGTTACCCCAGATATGACAACAATAATAAACTATTGGTTACATTACATTGAAGAATCTAAAAAAAAAAATTTGTTTAATGGTTTTTTTTTTCGTGTGAACGTCTGCAATTGCATTTGGTTAAGAAAGTTAAAATGGGATAAGATGAACATTTAAAAGTGTTTCTTTGTTCAATTACAAACATTTTCATAGTAAATTAAGGAACTAAGTACACTCTATTTGTATAGCAGTTTTGCAAGTTGCGCTTAATGTTATTTTTATTTGGAGTTTGGCAATAAAGACCTGCTTCATTGGTCAAGAGCAATGAATACATATATTTATTAATTTTTTAGTCTATCATTTTTTCACAACCATTACGTGATGACTTAGTAAAAATCACATAGTTTGCAACTGGCCTCATTTTGTGTGCTAAAAATTAGTGAGTACATTCCACGCTATCATTCCTTTTTTGTCCACCTACCACTTCTTTTTTTATTTCTTTTTCACAAAGCTACATTGGTGAAATAGCGAATACAGTTGATTCACTTTCGGCCGAAATTTAAATAAGTAATGGGATAAATTGCGATATATCAAAAATATGAAAAAAAAAATTATGGTCTAAATTTTATTTCAGTTAATTCTTATTCATCCCGATCCAATGCATAACTCTGGTTATCTGAAACTTATATGGGATACATTCTATTCCAATCACAGTTGGATAAACGCACAATTTGGATTGCCTGATAAGCCTAAAATTTGAAAATATACAAACATGTGTGGTCCCTAAAAAATAATACTATAACTTCTAATTTCAGCCACAAGTACAAGTATGACCCTAGATCACTTACTGCAGAATCTAATTTTTTTTTGTTACAAAAGATTCTGATTCAACTCGGATTATTTGAAACTTACACAGAATAAATTATTTCCAGTCAAGTTGGATAAACGCATAATTTGGATTGCTCTACCCAATAAACATAAAATCTGAAAATTTATATGAAATCCAAAATTACGTTCGAGGTCCATAAAATGATACTCGTCTTACTTCTCATTCTAGTTACAATGGAATAAATTCTTTCTAATAAAAGTTGGATAAACGCATAATTTGGATTGCTGTACCTGATAAATATAAATTTGAAAATATAAAGTCTAAAATTATGTTCCATGAAAATAATACTAACTTCTCATTCTAATTACAATGGAATAAAGCTTTCCAATCAAAGTTGGATATACGCAAACTTTGGATGCTCTACACATTATCAATGCATCCACATCGAATTAAAATATAAAACAAACTACAGTGTAAACTTTAGTCACTTTGTTTTCCTTATATTTGCACACCAGATAGTTGAAACAGCTATAATGCGCAAGAATTGCAACCAAAAAAGACTGACCAATATTGTCTAACTCAAGTATATCCTGTGCCAAGATTGCCGAAGTCATGTATATCGCATGATTTTACCGTAAAGACGAAAATAACACCAAATTAATGTAGACAAAGGAAAAATAAAGGTATAACTCAAAAAATCGTTATAGATTTTGTTTTGGCTTTTAAAATCACTTAAACTCGATTTTCTCCATTTCTCCAAAATGAGTTAGGCAATATTGGCAGCACCATGACGACATTATGTGGTTGAGCTAAATTTTCGGTTTATGAGTGTTTATATTGAGGCGATAGGGATACACCGATCAATGGCTTTCATTCTGGGCTGTATTGAAAGCGAAGGTCTAGATTCTAGTTTTGATATCTAAATCAAGGCGGTACTAGATCTAAATCTAGATAGATCTAATTATAGATCTAGATTCAAATCGACATTTCATATCAAAATTTGGATTGTTTGTATTATCCTAATCTTTCTCTTTCTCTCCCTCTCTCTATCTCTCTCTCTCTC
>BLXT01005617.1:180497-190497 GCA_019648995.1 Plakobranchus ocellatus
CTCTCTCTCTCTCTTTCTCTTTCTCTCTCTCTCTCTCTCTCTCTCTCTCTCTCTCTCTCTCATAACAGAGTTGTGGTTTCACACTCAACCGTTCGTAGAACGGGTTATACAGCAACTAGTAATTTATAGTTAAATGGATGATTATTAAGTTCCCCGCTCTGCCAGCTGCAGCTGATTTTAATTCTGTGCGTTTTTTTTTTTTTTTTTTTTTTTTTTTTTTTTGGGCGTGAGTAATATATCTATATTTTTTTGGATTTTTTAATGACGCTCCACAAAAATTTGTATAGACATTACACCTTTGAGGAACATGAATGTTTGTTTAGGGATACATTTTGTAAAAGTTAAAAGGAATTTTACATTTACTGTACCTATTAAGAGTTACAACTGGGAGATTTTTTTTTGTTTTAATAACGTGAGTAGTTTCTCCTGACAGTCAATTTTAGGACTCTCATAAAAAGAAAAATTTTTAAAACTAAAACATTTAATTAAAATTAAAGATTTAATTATCTCTACATGAAGTTTTTTGTGATAATATGATTGAAATAACCATGAACGTTCGTTTGCTGTTGTAATTGTCTGGTGTTCGTTATACCACTAGTGATTTTTATTCACTTAAGCCTTGGTATAAATATTTGTTGGTGTGACTGATCTAATCTTCTTTCTGTTCTTTCTTACTATCGTGTATAAACGTTGCCAATCCAGATTAACTTGTTTTCGTAAAGCATCGTATCTTTGTTTGTGTTATTTGTCTTATTTCTTAGTTCTTTGTTTTGCTGTCTTGTAAATATACTTCAAAATTAATTTTTGCAAAGGATTGTTTTTCTCATTCGCATTTTTTTCTAATTGCTATGTACTATCTATGTGTATCATTATTTTAAGTTATCAGAAATGTAATATTGTGCTTTGCATTCATTGCAAGAGAGGTCAGGTTTTTTTTTTCTGTTACTTCAACTGCACCTGCAAAATAGTATACATCTGGCAGCACTAGTTTGTTGACTATTTACGCCCTCTTGAGAATTAGCATAGTGTATTCACTATGGATGAAGATGCTGAATTCGATTATTTTTCGGCCCAATGAAAAAAATTAAGGCTATTCGATAATAAATTGATTAGCTATATACAGTGGCAGCAGGACAGGAAAGAGCTAGAGACAGAGAGAAAGGGCCAGAGAGTTATAAAAAAAAAAAGAAAGAGAATAAGAAGAAAAGGCGAAGTTGAGGGCTCATGAACTAGAGCAATTAAAAATGAAAGAGCAAAAAGAATTTAAAGGAAAGGAGAAGTTGAGAGCTGATGAATTAGGGGTAGAACAATTAAAACCAAAACAGGTAAAGCTAAAAAATGAGCATGAAGAGAAGATGAAGAGACTCTCAAAGGCGAATACAAATAAAATTAATGGTCAAAGTACTGACCGCGATCCTAATAGCGACGTTTTCACTAAATTGGTGAGGATTTCTATTTTTCGCCAAAGACAGGCGACACTTTTGATAGCTACATGTTCCGTTGGCATCACAAAATGTAAAGGAGTTTGTGACAAGAATAGAGCTACTTTTAGATCCATGGTTCGAACTAGACTATTGTAAAGAGAAAACGTTTGAACAACTCCGAGACTTGATGTTAAGGGAACAATAATATACAATGCTCTAAATGAACAGGTAGTGACTTTCGTGAAAGAATAGAAACCAAGTAAAGTTCAAGGAGTCAAAACAATAGTCAATAACCACTGTGACTCACATATCGACTCTCAGTTATGCAAAATATTTAACGCGGCAAACTTGTGCAATAAAAGTGATAAAATGGGCAAAGATAGTAAAAAGCCAATGAGAAACCAATTTCAGGAAATGTATGAAAATAAGAGCTAGAATTGAGGACAAATCCAACGTGCTGCAAAACCGTCAGGACCGATATCAATTTGGCATGCCACTGCACAATCGTGCGGAACTTAAAGATTATCATTACACCCGCCGTATCAAGCGACAAAATTATAGGTGCGATGCAAGATCGCCATAGTTATGATTCGTTTAGGCATAATAATGCTTCAGACTATAATAGGTCGTCTAAATTTTATAAATCATTTAAGACTTATACAAAGGCTTCCTGAAACAACCCGTGCGTAGTTACTATTTTATCAAAAACGCAAGCTAAAATAAACGGTCGAGTAGGTAGTTGCTTGCGTGATACAGGGCAGTAATGTACATGCTATATCCAAAAATAAAGTAACTGATTCAGACCTCTTGGCATACTCCGCAAAATGTAGGTTGTTTAATGTTCCGTTAAAGACTTCCCAGAAGACGGAATTCAGGTTGTAACACCATTCATTACAGCGTTCTGGGGGCATTAATAGGGGAGGATCCTATGGCAACTTAATAATTGGCAAATGTGGCAACATTTCTAATAGTCCCCTAAAAGAATGACTGAATGACGGCGACAGCGATAATGGTAATGAACACAGACATGCCAACGCAGTCACAAGAGCGGACAGCAGAGCAGGTACGGCTAACGTTTCAAATCAAAATAAAGTGAAACAAAAACAGAATTAAGTTGTTTAGACTACAACATTTTCAAAAAAGCAAATCACAATATAAGTGGTGAACAGTGAAGTTAAGAAAAAGGATAACTTGTTTTCAATGCCGTAAATACTTCAATTAAATATGATTTACAGTAACAAAAAAATTAATGACGATCAAATATACATACATGCATACTTGTGCCTCTTGTCGGTAATTCTAAAAAAATTTAAATGAGAAAGTGATTGGAGGTGAAATAACAAGTAAGGTAAAATTTTATCTATAAATTACATTATGTCAATTGTATAATAGAGATAAATATAACGACTCGCTTTTATGGTGATATTAATGATTTTGTTACTCGTGATGTAGTTTCATAAGGGATGACTCTCCTTTTTCTGAATATTTCACGATTGTATGTATATCTGTTATTTTTCTATATTTCTTGTGGCACTTTGATGATTGTACGTACGTGCATAAATTTCTTTCTTTTTTTTATTTTTTTTTTTTTTTTGCTTTTATAAATTTAGAGCATTCTGACACAAAAAGGAAAAATAAGTAAACTCATACAAATTTCTTTTTTTCTTTTCTTAGAACAATCAGGCTAAGATTGTGCAAAGAAAAGAAAAAAAGAATTTTTTCCACATCGAAAAATGTTCCTTTTTTTTAGGGTCGGGACGGAGTGCGTCAGTATCCTTTGACTCCTCAGCCATTCAGTTAGTATGTCATTTTGGAGTTGAATCATTTAATACTGAGAGCAAAAAGGTTTAAAACAGAATTTAAAAAATGAAACAAAATACATTTTCGCCTGATGATACAGTGAGTTGTTTATTCAAAACATTAAAATTAATTTGGATAGATAGGTCAAGGTAAAGTAGGAGGAGCACGAAGAAAGTTACAGTTAGACTCAAAGCTCACCCGTGGGTAGCGTTCAGTTGGTGGTTTTCACACCGAGGTAGTGTTTTGGCTTTTAGTTGCATTTCGGATGCCATCGCGTAAAGGTCTCCAAATTAATATTGCAGTATAAGCAGCTTGAAATCGGATATGTAAAATGTTACTTATGTTTAGACATATTGCTTATATGGAAATCCTACGGGCTATGATCGAACCATAAATTAAATTAACTGATAATGGTTTTTGGGTGGTAAATATTTGCCGACATTGAGCTATGTGTCAGAATGATCAGAAAAATTAAACGGTAAAAAATGTTAGGTATTTAAAACGTTTAATCTTGAAATATTAAATGAATTATTTATCTAAAGTGTTAAAATGTTTGAAATTGTAATGGATTGTAAATTTAAGTGTTTAAGTGTTAAGAAATGTATTTTTGTGTAATAGCAGAAATTATGTTGAATTATGAGTTTTGAAATATAGATATGGAAAAGAGAAGGCAAACAAGTAGAAATGTTTCAATGATAATTCATTTCATTTTTTTAATTTTAGAGGTAACAGTTCGGGAGAGAAATGTGTCCCTGAGCTACATTAGATCTGAAAGTAGATCTAAGCAAAAAATGTGAATGTATGTCGAAGAAATAGGACTTGGTCCAAAAGTTCGCAAAAGTCGTTTGCCACTACTGAGCATGTTGCTCCCATGAATTTCATCTGTGGTATAATCTCCTCTTAATTACATCGTTTAACCCCATAACGTAACAATAAATTATCATCATCATCACCATCATCACCATCAACATCATCATCATCATCATCATCATCATCATCATCATCATCATCATCATCATCATCATCGTTGTCGTCGTCTTCATCATCTTTATCATAACCAATAGTATAATTATCAACAGCAAATTAATTATCCCCATTTACAATTTCTTCATCACCACCATCATTATATCTGCATCCTTTTCAGCCATCATCCTCGCTTCTCTTTAACAACCTCTTCATCTCCTTATTGCCTTTCTTCATCAAGTCACATATATTTATCGTTTTTTTTTTTTCAAAAAAAGATAAAGGCCTTGCCTAACTCCGATTACATTTTTGTTTTGGTGGTTTGAGATCACATTTTAACCTTTATACTATTTTATTGTCTCTTTCAAAATAACTATGTTTTGCAATTCAAAGTTTCCACGTCAAATCACTACATATATTAGAAAATAAAACCTTTTTTTTTTTAATTTAAGCTATGGACATAAGTGAATTGTGACCTTTTATTTTGAATATGACTGTCATTGAATGAGCTCAAAGCGCTAATTTGACGGCTTTATTCTTAATACACTAGGGAATTACAGAGTATCCCCTAGAACGGAAGCACCAAAAAGCATCAAATTGCTGAAGGCTTCTCATTTCCAGTGGCTGTATGCGTTCACGATACGAAATGGTCGATTTAAAGTAAAGGAGTGAATCTCATAAAATGTACATTAACCAATGGGGAGGTTAAAATATCTTCTTGTAGATTATCTTTAATTTCTAGAATTTTTGCTATCACCACGCGCAAAAAGCCCATTGCAAATTCCCTCTACGTCGATGCAACAGCAAGAAGCGGAGGTAGGCAGAGGTGCTCTCACATACCGCAATATCCTCTTCCTGTTCCTCCACCTTGTGCTCTGGCCCACTAAGGATTGGACCTTGAGCTCCGGTCAGAAAAGATGCACCGATCAATTTAGAGAGAGCTCCACCCTGAGCATCTTCTCGGGCCCATCTGAAAAAAGGCAATGCACGGAGAGAATAAGAAGGAGAATGAGGATTTAAAAACTGTAATGTATTCTCAAAAAAAGACACGGTGTGTATGACAAATCTGGTCTGTATCTAGTCTAAATCTAGACTCGGAACGGCTGATCTTTTGATATTCAGTCAAATCTAAATCGGCCTCGGAGGCCTAAATTAGTTTTAACAGTTCTGTTATTATTTTTTGGCTTTTTAAGTCTACCTATTTTAGATCCAGGGATATCTAGACGTTTTTATTTCAAAGAGTAAAAACATTGTTCACAGGAAGTTAGATCGTAATCTAGAGACCTGTAGAAGTTTTTCATGGCATCCCACGCATAACTTCGTGGGATGCCATGAAAAACTTCTACAGGTGCTAACGAATTAGGGAAGGGATAAATGAGATTATTTGGTTGGTCATTATATTAAGCTAACCTCACTTCCAGAAGTCAGTAACTTCTAGTCTTTTCTGGCATGAATTTTTCCAAAAATATTGACCTAATTAGCCTGGATATGACATTACGAGAAGCTGTAAGCGGTGAGTATAAAAATGGTTGAGAGCTTGCTAAAGGGATCGCTGGGAGATAGGTCGCCGATGTTAGTGAATTTGTAGATCTATATAATCGTGATAATTGCTTTGCTGTTTAGACTGTTTTCTCTACATGAATGGAAACATTTTTCGTTCATTTTTGGAGTGATTTCTGTTCTTAAGTCTATTTAAAAGAACTACTTGTCTCAGGTGGTGCGCTGCTACACCTATAAATAAACAACGCCATTCGTTACAGTGCGCAAAATATATTCTTTTCATGTCATATTGATAACAAAAAACCTTCATTGTTGAATCAAACTTTTCACATTCAATATGATAAAGAAAGCAAATGGTAGCGAAAATTCAAATGAAAAAGAATACTGGTAGAAGTAATTATAGTAAAAGATGTAGCAGCAGCAGCAGCAGTACATGTGTAATAGTAGTTCTTATTATTATTATACTTTAAACCTTCAAATAAAACGAAACAAAAAAACGAGATTATTACCTCACAGTAGCAGGCTCCTTGAAATTATACTTGACATTCCTGGAAGTTATAGGTGACCCAGATGGAGAAATGGAAGTCTGAGTTTTGCACGCGGGATCGTCTTGAAAGTTACATCAGTGGGAATACAAGAAGTTAGAGGAGGGTGGGAGATAGAGATGGAGGAAAGAATGTTAATATTACCACTGTATTTAAACGAAACGAATTGATTTGGTGTATCTATCTATCTATCTATCTTCTATCTATCTATCTATCTATATATATATATATATATATATATATATATATATATATACCAAATCAATTCGTTTCGTGAATTGATTGCTATATAGCGCCAGAGGTTTGGGCGTAGCTTATTTGGCAAGCTGGACAACAAATCAACACTGAGCAAAAATTATCACATTGTAGATTTTATCCAAGATATTGTGAACAGGCCCCAAATAACAGATTATAAGCTCAAGCACACAATACTAGTGGAATATTATTACTCCAAAGGGTTGAAGGCGAAGATTTGATTAATTTTGACTTAAAGATAATATCCATCGATAAGATTTTATGGACATTCCCTTTAGAGGTTGGTTTAAATATTTCTTTACCTTGGCACTATTTGTGCTAATAGTTTTAAAATAAAATATACCGTCGTTATTGCTATTGTTGGACGCAAGGTACTTACCTTTTGCGAGTTGCAGCTAAAGGAATACAGACGAGATCTTCCGAGGCATTTTATAGCTTTTTGAAGTTTATTTTATGATGACAATCCAGTGAATTAGTAATAAAAATTCCATAAAGAGTAAGACGCCATGGAAACAATTATTTGAAGCCGCAGTCAAGTAAAGGTGTTATAGTCACCACGCTTAATGAATACCTTATTTTGGAGTTAAAGTAAATTTGGCGTCAAATTAAGCCTACTTTCAACCCCTTTAAATATGTACATTTAATTGCAGTGCGATTTGTACTTATTTCAAAAGTGAAAGTCTATTCTTTCAAACCACAATCGATTGCCGCGTGCCAAGAACAATCAGGACCCTACTCCTGATTCCCCGATGCTTGAGCTAAGCGTGGAACCCTACAAGATAGCTAAACTTTCGTGATGTGTGTACTAAATGCGGTCGAAAAAAAAATGTTTTTCTTGTTTTTTTCATCTAGGGCATTGGCTTAAATTTTTAAAAATTACTGTACTGAAGATACTGTGAAATATTGAGTTGTGAAAAAATCGAGAATAAAGCGTTTTATTCTACCAGTCATGTCTAATGGCATGAATGTGGAAAGAAAATTCTTCCATACCAGTATCCGTAGAGGCTGAGTACATGCGTGGATAAACTGCTCCAGGATTGCTGGTTGCTTTGGACAAGGTGGTCGTTGGAGCCTGAACTGTAATTGTTGGTACATCTGCTTGGTTTGCTAGACCGCTGTGCGTGTTCTTGTTGCTTGAGGAAAGCTCACTATTTTTTTGCTTGAGATTCTCGCGGGAAAGCTAAAAGACAGTGATCACATAAAAATATGATGTATTAGAACTCTGCCTTTAACGCTTCCGCAGATCTTGTCTCGGCTATTTGAATGTAAAGCTGAGGCTTGTTTCTCCCACATTTAAATTCATTCTACGTTATAGTCCTCATCCTCTTTTTGGTATCTTCGTGAAAAAAGAAATAAATTTGAATGATGTTTCTCCTTTCATGTGGAGACCAAAGAGAGAAGATAACAAGTATATTGGTGTTTCAGATTTGTTGAAATGTTACGTTTCAAAAATAAGAAAAGATAAAACAGGAACATAAGGCTAGCTTACACTAAAAAAAAATTAAAAGACGGTTGCCGAAAATGACAGGAGCATTAGCTATTCATTCGCGAAAGACGTAGTCTGTAATGTCTACCAAAGGTTTGTTATTTTTTCTTAAGCTATCTCCATAATTTTGGCACTATTTCCTACCTGATATTTCTTTTTCTCTTTCACATTGCTGCTGGCATGGCCTAAATGTGTCTCGATGGCTTTCACGCAGTCTAGATAAGGAATATAATCGCAAGGTATTTTAAAGACTTTGTCCAAAAATAATAAACAGTTTGCTGAGTATTAAACCTGTATCAGATTACGCAAAATTTAACCTAGCGCCTGATTCATATGATTATGATTAAACCAATTCTTAACTATATTGGTGTTCCTTTGGGGACTTAGCATCGACTGTTTCATGAATTTTTTTACTCTAGGCAGAATTTCTATATTCATTTATGATCGAGATTTTCCCTCACATCTTCAATCAATGCGGTTGTACCTATTAGTTTCCGATGCACTACATTGATAATTTTGTTCGTTTGTGAAACAAAGAATTAGGCCTAATGCTCTTTTTAAAAGTTTGAGAGAGGATTTACGTTCACCTATTTAAAAAAAAAATATATATATACATACATATATATAGGATAGTAACAGTCTGATTCCCTCAGTTTTTAATTAACATCATCACCGATTTACATTGAAAAGTTCGTAAGTCTTAGTGTTATGGTTTTCATGGAGCTAGGAGGCAAGGTTTCAAATCCACAATTATAACACATATCCAAATCTATATCTGTAATTATTATACAAGGCATAACGACATCTAGGCTTGATGGGGTTTTTTTGCCACATCTCCTCCTGAACCGTTCTATGCACAGCCTTAATTTTTCGTGGAACATAATCTGCCTATCTTAGTGTCGCATTTAGTAAATAAAAATCAAGGAATACTTACTGATTTTAGTAAGTTATATTTCAACAAACCTATTTTCGGCAATCACGCATACACCTTCACACAAATGCGCGCGTGCGCACACCCACACAAATCCAAACCAGGTACAGAAAAACAAAATAATACATTATGTTTTGAAACAGCGGCTATGACAAAGAGATTTCAAGCGGCATCAAACTATCATATAAAAATAATAATACACCTATTTCAAATAAAGCAGGTAAAGTAACTGACATTCTTTCGTCTAATAAATTATGAGTTTGAGAGAAAACAATTATTCGGCCTACGGTAGAGAGCGAAAGTGAAACAGGAAAAACCGCAAAAGTGATGCTCTACACGCTAGTCCATTGCTCTGTTTATACCGCCAACCCAATACTTCATTGAAAGTCGAACGGGTATCCAAATCTACAGGCTCAAATTTTAACATAATCTCTTGACTCTTAGATCCAATTCACAAGCTTGGTATATTTTGTGGGATTCTGAATTAAGGTTTCAAATGGTGATTTTAAGCGATATAGATTCTAAACTTGGCAATCTATAGGTCTAAATCTAGGCCTAAAGCCTAGCATTAAAAATTCTGTGAGTTTGGTTAAATCCAATCGAGATTGGCTAGGCCTAGATGGAGATTCAGCCTAGCCTAGTCTCTAAATTTAGATCTATATTTCAGATTATCTCTTAATCATAGATCAAATTTTAAGTTTGATCTTAAATCTAGAATCCAGGTATTTTATTGGAACCTAGAGTCTAGATGTAGATCTAGATCCACATCCAGGTAAGCCTAAATCTAGAGCTGAGCATAATCCTGATAACTTTAAATTATCTTAATATTATTTGATCAAGAATCTAATCTAGATCTACGTTAATAGGATCCATATGGCAAATTCCACAAACATGATTTGAGAATGTCCCAAAAATATCAATTTTTCTACATACATAAACATACACGTATTATACATCAAAAGATTGAAAATTTAATGCTGAATTCAAATTTACGACTTTTCAGACCAACAGATCATTTCCTCTAAAGTTACAGCAAAAAGAATAAAGCCATACCATCACTAAAAGTAAAGTTTCAGCCACTGAAAATATCACCAGA
>BLXT01005617.1:191894-214835 GCA_019648995.1 Plakobranchus ocellatus
ACCATATTTTACACATAAATTATTATATCGAGATACTGAAATCATCATAAATCTTGAACAGATACTATATTTCTTAATCTATACGCATATTCCTTGATATCATTTCTCAGTAGGCCTACTTTAGTGGAGCTACAGATACAATAGATAAAATTCCATACTTCACTTAATGGTTTTTCTTAATGATAGGTTTTAACGTTGAAAAAACATAGCCTATCGTGCGGAAATGTTCAAAAAGATGTCTGTAGAATTAGAGCGTAGAAGTGTTAGCCTTCTCAGCCGTCCAGCTTAATCTAGGCCTTTCTTAATCTTAATCTAAATCAACGTAGAATATTTTCATTCTTTTCTAAATGCAAATTTCAGTTTACAATACAAAAAATTATGCTTGTTTCCTCTCAATGAAAATTAATACACATTATTCTATTCTTTCTGTTATATTAGCATTACGTTTCCGAGAGACTCAATTCCCTCTTTTGGGAAGCCAATTCAAGTGAGTTAATAGGGCTTCACGAATACCTATTCTTGTGTGCCGGCCGCTCTGACAACCGCAATAACATACCGCCTACAGAAAGACAGTAAAATTTCAGCCAAAACATGAAAATCCTATTACTTTGAATGTACAGTGCCAATATAAAGTCTATAGGCTATGTAAAGCTAGAAAGGTGTTCAAACGCTAATGGGGTTATGATTTTTCGATCTCCGAAATAATAGATCTAAAGAACCTGCTGCAATTAAAGAGAGCGGTTTCTAAAGCGACACACAGCAAACAATCGAACGCTAAACCTATTTTTCAAAATTGGATAGGGGCAAACACATATTCACTGAACAATGTTGACAGATTTTGTTTCGCTCACACATAAAAAAGGCCTGAACTTCGACACCGCAATATGGAATTGAAACTGACAGTGAAATTGCGGAAATCAGAATGAGGCGATACTTGGCGCATGCCCGGCGATCTTCTATGTCTAACGGTCAATGAACTGCATTAAAATTGCTAACTTTGGTTTCCTATCGATGTTTATATTAATTTTTACGATACCGAACTGTTTAAAGCAAGGAGGAGCCGATATTTTATAATTATATGGCCGCGGTCTATAGAACATTTCGGCGACACATAACGTGTAGTCGGCAGTAAGCTTTTTGCAGCTTGCTAATAGAGAGTTGAAAGTGCATTTAAAAACTACTGTTGATGTTAAAATTGCAGAAAAATGTTCAAGAATGTTTGTAAGATGGTTAGATGGGTCATAATCAATATTTACTAAGCCGGTTTTACAACATCACAAAAAAGATTGTGTGTCGCATTTTGTAGCAACCCAAAAACGAAAAAAATCATATAAAAAGGCATAATCTTGCTGTTGCTGCTTCTTCACATCATTAAAAATGTATACAACATAATAACCAGCATAAATCATGTTTGAGTTATATAATATTAGATGTACAAATCAAAGCATACTATTTGGGACAAGTTTATGGAATCCGTCATAAGAAAAATTTAGCAAGTCTTTCCCAAAATTTTGTTGTAGGATTCTGATTATATATCGCCCAGTACCGAAATTTAGAGAAGGCGTTATCTTGAAATTGTTGGTCTACACTGACATTATGATTGCAAACCTGGCAGCAAAATTAAAATATTGCCTGGATATTAATTTAGTTCTAGAACCAGTATCTTGATATTAAAATCAATTCAAGCTTTTCTTTTCATTTTGCTATCTATGGTATTGATAATTAGGTGGTGAAAGTTTTTATTTAGGCCTAACTTTAATAATCATGGCTATTTTTTATTCCTACATTCAAATTTAAATTGTAGTGAATTACTACAAAAGCTAGATCTTGAATACAAACTGTCAATCCAACATTTTAGAGCGAAACTTATCATATTATTAATCTATGCTTAGATTATTCCAATCCCTATCAGCAAAGTTAACAGGCCTATTTGAGATCTTAACCTGGATAGCGAAAATTTATTTCAAGCTTTTTGTTTGTTTATTGTAATAATGGAATTAAGTAGGCGGTATTTTTTGTAAAGGCCTACATTTAAATTATATCACAGTGAATGCATCAAAATAAGGATCTTGATTACGAGCTTTCACCACCTTTGTTTAACTTCCATTATAGGTGCTCTGTCTTCTTTTTGCGTGATACCTTCTCCTTTTTTCTGATACCATGCATCCACATATAATTTTTCCTTATACACTCATCTAGGCTTGACGTTTGTGCCATATCTCCTCCTGAACCGCTCTATGCACAGTTTTAATTTTTTGCGGACCATAGTCTGCCTTTCTTAGTGACTATTTAGTAAATAAAAACCAAGGAAAGCTTACTGATTTTGATAAGTAATATTTTTTATTTCAATAAATCTGTTTTCGGCAATCACACACACACATACACAGAGCGCACATACGCAAAAAAAAATTCAACCCAGGTACAGAAAAACAAAATAATACGTTATGATTTGAAACCGTGGCTATGACAAATAGATTTAAAGCAATGTCAAACTATTATATAAAGGTAATAATTCACCTATTTCAAATAAAGCAGGTAAATGAACTGACTTTCTTTGGTATAAAAATGTATGATTTTGAGAGAGAAAAAAATTATTTGACGTTCGCTAAAGATCAAAAGCGAAACAAGGAAACAACGAAAGTGATGCTTTACAGGCTCTAATGCTCTCTCCATACTGCCATTCCAACACTTATTAAAAATCGAACGTGTGTTTAAATCTAACGTGCTCAAATTTTTAGATGATCTCTTGACTCTTAGATCCAATTCACAAGCTTGCTATATTTTGTGGGATTCCGAATTAAGATTTCAAATATTAATTTTTAGCGATATAGATTCTCGATCTTAACGATCTATAAATCTAGATCTAGGTCTGCCCTAAAGCCTAGCATTCAAAAAAAAAAGTCTGTGAGTTAAGTGAAATCGAATCGAGATTGGGTAGGCCTAGATGGAGATTTAGCCTAGCCTAGTTTCTAAATTTAGTGACTCTTTCTTTGGAGTCATAGTCAACATCCAAGTTTGATCTTAAATCTAGAATCCAGGTATTTTACTGGAACCTAGAGTCTAGATGTAGATCCAGATCCTGATAGGCCTAGATCTAGATCTGGGACTACTCCTGAAAAAGTTAAATCATCTTGATATTCTTGGATCAAGAATCTAATCTAGATCTACGGCAAGTCTTTCCCAAAATTTCGTTCCAAAATGCTGATTATATATCGCCCAACACCGAAATTTAGAGAAGGCACTATCTTGAACTTGTTGATTTACGTTGAGATTATGATTGAAAATCACGTAGCAAAATTAAAATAAAAGCCTGGATATTTATTTAGATCTAGAATCCGTATCTCGATAGCTAAAGTTTCCGGGCCATTATTGTTTTAATATTAAAATTTTTACTTAGGTCTGACTTAAATTATCATGGCGATTTTTTATATTACATTTAAATTTAAATTGCTGTGAATTACTAAAAAAATCTACATCTTGACTGCAACCTGTCAATCCAATATTTTGGAGCGAAACTTATCACATTATTAATCTACGCTTAGATTATTGCAATCCCTATTAGGAAAGTTAATAGGTCTGTTTTAGATCTAGACCTGGATAGCAGAAATTTATTTCAAGCTTTCTTTTTGTTTGTCGCAATAGTGAAATTTAGTCGGTGGTATTTTTTTTTGTATAGGCCAATATTTAAATTCTATCACAATGAATGCAGCAAAATAAGGATTTTGAAATCGGACCGTGATCACGAGCTTTCTCCACTTTTGCTGAACTTCCAATCGTAGGTGATCTGTCTTTCTTTGTGGGTGACCTCTTCTTCTTTTTTCTGATACCAATTATTCATGAATGATTTTTCCTTATACAATCATGCCTTTTTTTCATTTCCAAAGTATTTCATCCCATTTAAATTATCACAGTGAATTGCGACAAAATCTAGATCTTAAAATGATATCTTGATTGCAAACTTTCACTGCCTCTGCTTCTACCATTCCAAGGTGATCTATTTTTGGGGCGACCTCTTCTCCTTTTCCCAGCGTTTTGATTTTGGTTTTTGTATATAGCCAGTCCACAACAAGGTGATCTCAGCCTTTTCCCAGTGACCATGCCTTCATGAATTTTTCTTTAGGCCTGTACATTTATGCTTCTTTTCATTTCCAAAGTATTCCACCTTTCCTGTTTTGTTCAGGAGTTAATTTAGACTTACGTTTTTTGTGGTACGTTCAGTCAAGTAGTTATAGTCTGGAGGATTCCCACTTTAGCACAAATACTCTAGTCGGATGGAGTGGCTTGGCGAATGAATTGAGTCAAATGCTTATATTTATGTGGAAGCGGATGGCTCATTGCTTGTTTGCTTGGTTCCTCTGTCTGGCAAGGCGGTGGGTGCCGGCGAGGGTGCGGGTTCGAATCCATTCCAGACATAATTATTGTAATTTTCTCTCGTCTTCTGTCTTGTCTTGTCTTTTGTTTTGTCTTGTCTGTTGCTAGGTCTAAGTGAGTGAACGTCTTCTTCATTTCTTTATTTTAAATTATGCAAAAAGTCAATCTTCAACTGCTGAAACTCTCCAAGTCAAGTATCACCTTTCAGACTTCAGGATCCTGCTCACACAAGAATAAATTGAATTCAGGTTGCATCACATAACAGTAACTCCATTTGGTTTACTTTTGCTCTGAATGAAGGACACAACATCTTTTGTTCATAGGGCATAAATACTGAATGAATCATAGCAGCTGATAGATTAATTTTTAATTAATTATTGCAGGTCCAAACCCGTCAAAATCATAGAATGCAAACCCCACCCACAGCTGACATGAAAGGATCCTCAGTTAAAAATTAAACCTTATTAAGGCTGGACTATGCAAAGCACCTTCGTTTGGCTTATGTTTTTATTCTCGGATTTTCACTTTATTTGCGAAAGAATGTCAGTTTTTTGCCTGGCTGCAAAAACAGTGATCATTCAATCTCAATCAAGAAATACACTGGAATAAGGCTATACTTCGGGTGGCTAATTCTTTGGTTAAACTTTTGGTTCAATTTTTATTTTTTTAAAGCGTTCTTTGCATTTTGTTTTCTGCATGTATACCCAAGTTATGTAGATTATGATCCTGTTCAGGTTTAGAGAAATCTAATGTTATAAGATATCCTTCAGCATACAGGTTAAGGCGAACCTTGATTTATGTGCTGAAAAATAAAACTTTTTAAAATCAGTATTTCTTGGTTTTTATTTACTAAATGCGACACTAAGATATGTAGATTATGTTTCACAAAAGATTAAGGCTGTGCATAGCATGGTTCAGGAAAATGTCTTTTCCTTTCCCGTTCATTTGAACGGGCAAATATGCTTGTATATATAAAACAAAGGACATTCGAATGATGGAAAAATTATATAAATGGAGAGTATAAAAAAGGTACAAAAAACACCAAAAAGATTTTTATATGTTCCTTTTCATTCAACTTGCATACCTCTTAACCTCTCTTTTGAGTAAAACTGTAAAGAGTGGCAAAGTGCATCAAACATTTAACAAACAAATCAGGAGGAAATGAAGCTAAAATATCTTTTCAAGATCTGTAGGTTCTGAACTCACCACGATTTCCTGTCTGTATGGCGTAATCCAGGGGCGTGTAGCCATCGATATCATGTGGGTTTGGGTTCACCCCTAGCTTCAGAAGAGTCTCTACAGCGCTTGCGTGCCCCATGGCCGCAGCCCAGTGCAGTGGAGTCCTAAAAAATTGTTCAGAAAAATGGCCAAAAGAGTTTGTATACTGTTAATGACAGCAATTTGATTTTAACGCTATAATTTCCTAAATAGTGCGTGGTTATCTTTTTTCTTTCAAATTTCTCTCCTGCTTAGGCCTGCTTTTCTCCATTACGATTATCTGGATTCAATATTGAATAACTCTCTCTCTCTCTCTCTCTCTCTCTATCTCTCTCTCTCCTCTCTTATCTATCTATATATCAATTTACCTATCTCTATCTCTCCTGTTCTCTCTACCACTCTCTTTATCTCTTCCGTTCTCCATCTTCTTTTCTCTTCCTCACTTCCTCTATCTGTTCTTGCTTTTATCCTCTCCGTCCCTCGTTCTTTACATATCTACTTATTTTGATGATCTCACTTTTTTAAAGCTTCCTCCCTTGTTTTTTTTCTGATCTTCCTTCAGATTATTATTATTATTATTATTATTATTATTATTATTATTATTATTATTATTATTATTATTATTATTATTATTATTATTACTATTATTATTATCATTATTTTATTATTATCATTATTATCATTATTATTATTATTATTATTATTATTATTATTATTATTATTATTATTATTATTATTATTGTTGTTGTTGCTGTTGTTGTTATTCTCTTCACCCATTGAGCTTCACATATAAGTCCACACTTTAAAGATCTGGTCTTTCAACTTTTTTTCCTCATTCACTATGGTCGATCCATTGATTTCAGTATTGCTTTAAGTTGTTTTTTCATTATCCTTACAAAAGCTATTTAAATTCAGAATAGTAAAGGGCAAAAAAGAAAATATCAGTAAAGGGAAGTCATCATCATCATCATCATCAGGTGCTTGTCTGGAACAACACTGGCAATCATGTTCCCCCACTCAAACCTATCCTAAGTTAACCTTATAAAGTTGTTATTGCTACCCTTACCTATTGCACATGACTTAAGATTTTCAATAAAAGTTATTCTTTGTCTACCTCTACTGCGTTTGCCTTCAATCTTTCCAGTAATTGCTCAGTGTTCTAAACCCTTGTGTCGGCAAATATGGCCTAAAAACTAGTTGCCTCTGTCTTATGGTTTAATAAGTGATTGCTCGATATTAGCGTCTTTCAGTACCAATTCATTTGACTTTTTTCTGTTCATGATATCTTCACTATTCTTCTGATGAACCACATCTCTTATGCCTCTAGTTTTTTCTCTATTTCTTTGTTTATTGTCCAACACTCACTACCATACAAAAGCCCTGACCATACATATGTTTTAATTTTGGTTTTCATACTTATGTTTCTATTTGCCAGTATAAATTTCAATTTTTTAAATGTATCTTTGGCCATGGCTATTCTTTTACTTATTTCACTTATGCATCTGCCATCTAATGTTATGAAGTAACTTAGATATTTGAATTTTGTAACTTATTTGATTTCTTCGCCTTTGCCAACGAGATTGCACTTGGGGTTAGAGGATTTCTTTAAGATGACCATACATTCCGTTTTCTTTACATTCAAAGACAGGCCAATTCTTTCGCTCTCTAAAACTACAGTATCTAGAAGTTTTTGGAGTTGTGCACCAGCTTCTGCTATTAAAACTGTATCATTGTATACCTGAGCATAAGAGCATAAGAAATGGATAAACAAAGAAATATTCGATTTAATGGGGGCAAAAAAGCACAAATAAAGAAATGTAGAAGCCAAATACAAAGACCTAAACAGAAGCATCAAAATAAAATGCAACGCGAAAGAAGAATGGATTAATCAACAATATCATGAAATAGAGCAAAAATTGAATATAGACAGTAAATTCAAGCATGCTAAAATTAAGGACTTTAGTGTTAAGAAAATCAAATGCAGGAGCCCTTGCTGCATCAAATCCAAATGTTAATGTTAATGGAAAAGAAGGAAATACTAAACAGATGGTCAGAATATGTTGAAGATCTTTTCAAAGATAATAGGTGCAAAATAAAAAAAACCAAAATAGAGAAAAACATAGAAGGCCCAACTATCCTTAAAGAAGAGATAGAAGCAGCAAAAACGAAAATGAAATAGCGATCGTCAGTTCAAAAGCAGACAAAATGATATGGGCAGTTTTCTTGTAGGTTATATCTATGTTATATAGAAGAAGAAATGGAGATAAGGTTTTTCAGAAAACTGTATACCTATTCTACTAGTAGAAATAATTAAAGCAAATGATGATTTAGGAATAGATCTGACAACAAGACTTCTTAATGTAATATGCGATGATGGTACAAATCCAGAGGATCTTTGTAAATCTGTTTTCATAGTCCTGCCTAAAACACCAGGAGCAACAGAATGTGAACTTCATTGAACAATCAGTTTGATGAGCCATTTTACAAAATGCCTGATAAAGGGACTAGAAATGCAATTTTATTCACTTCTTCAATGCAAAAAGATCTCCACCTCTCTCTCATTGATTATTCTAAGGTCTTTGACAACGTAAAACATTTAGAGCTGTTTCATATGCTAGAAAAATTAGGCATCGATGGGAAAGATCTGAGAGTAATTAGAAATTTATACTGGGATCAGACTGCATCTGTAAGAATTGAGGGAGAAGATAATGATTTCAAACCTACCTAAAGAGGTGTGTGGCAAGGTTATGCAATTTTTAAGCCTGAAATACCATCAAGATTCCTTAAGATTATTTCACTATATAATTTAAAAAGATAAAGAGACATTTCATAATGTCTCCTTATCTTTTTAAATTATATAGTGAAATAATCTTAAGGAATCTTGATGGCATTTCAGGCTTTAAAATAAATGGAGAGAATGTTAATAATCTCAGGTATGCAGACCATACAGTTTTCAAGGGAAGGAACACATTCATATTTATTTATGTTGACATTATCAGAGCTATCGTTTTTGCATTTTTTTAGCGATACAGCTATTTTTTTCCAGTTTATTACTATTTACTCTCATTAAAGTTAATACAACAGTTACTAAAAACAAGATTTTATCTTTCTAGAATATTTTAAACTAAAATTCAACACGATCGTCAGTTCAAAAGCAGACAAAATGATATGGGCAGTTTTCTTGTAGGTTATATCTATGTTATATAGAAGAAGAAATGGAGATAAGGTTTTTCAGAAAACTGTATACCTATTCGTAATTACTACTACTGTGGCAACATGCAACCCTGAAATATCTACCTCTCATCAGGATCCTCCAATTCTAGGTCTGCTGTCTCGCATCTCTCGATGATCTTTAGAATATTGGCTGAGCCTGCAGCCGCTGCGTAATGGGCCGGAGATTTGCCGGAATTGTCCACATCGTTGACCATTGCCAGACCTTCAGTAAGACTAATAAGGCGGTGTGTGCACTGGAAGCTGCCATTCTGGGATTGATCAATATGGGCATACACATTTTTGCAATATGGTGGTGGTGGAAATGGTGATGATGACGATGATGATGGCAAAGACGACAATGATGATCATGATGATGATCAAATTTTCACATATAATAATACATATCTTTTTATATAGATGGCGTGGAGCTTTACAATAATATATTTCTGAAATTGGCGCTATATAGTATCTAAGTCAGAGTTTTTGTCGTTTCATTCATTGAGTTTCCTAGAAAAAATACATAGCTTAAAAGTTGAAAGAATATTGGAAAGATACAAACCTGCGCTGCCCAATGTAGAGGTAACTTCCCATCTACATCTCTGGCCAATACATCTCCACCCTTTTGTAAGAGTTGCATCAGATGCTCAGGGCGATCATGAAATGCTGCCCAATGAACAGATGTCATCATCTATGGGTTTAGGGTTACAAAAGTGGAATAAGAAGGAGAACGCTAAACAAAATTTAGTTTTGAAAAGCTTTATTTAAAATTGCTTAAATGGTGTTTATTTTGTTGTTGTTGTTGTTTGTTTCTTTTTTTCAAATTCGTAAGTAGTAATGTTTGAGATTAAATAGAGAAACCAAATCTATTTTTAGAAACTAACAATACACATAGGAAGGGCGGCATGTTGGAGTGCTCATCTTCAGAATTCAGATTTAAAAAAAAAAAAACGCTTCGGACCTTCGAAAGCCTTTGAAAGAATAGGAATAGTTGATAGTAAGCTTATTTAAGTAAATTTAGTTGCTTTGAATAGAAATATCTGGAATTAGATCCAGATCGGCTTTTATAAATTCACTGTGTCCGCACTTATAAATAGATTTAATTTTCGGTGTTGTCTCTAAATGTTATTTTGGCAATAACCCGATGGTGGTAGTTCTTTCGCCATCATAATTCTCTGGAGCATTTTTCAATCACTGCATAAACCATGACCCATTGTATCTAGCTGAGTTGGTAATTTCGTTAAGGACATCAAGATTTATGCGAGGCATGATCATCGTAAACGAGTATACTGATTCGAGATAAGATTTTTTCTTGATGATTTCATTGAATAAAAATATGAAAAAACGAGATAGAGGATTTGGGCTCAGTTTTAGACCTGACAAATAAGATTGTATATATAATAGTTTTCACTTTCTTTTTACTTCTTAAAAAAGAGACATTATCAGAGTTAATAAATAAAGCTTTTTCATTTTCATGGGGGGTGCGGGTGGGAAAATGACCGGATTTGGGTCTCACCAGCCCTGTTGAGATAATTACATATTCTAAAACTAGAAAAGATCCTACGGCCATCGGTACAAAAGAGAACATTGCTTCTAGGGGTTTTTTTATCATAAAAACGCACGAGAAGGATCAGGGTACATTCTAAAATTGTTTAATTTTTCAGAAAATTGCGATTTTCAACAGTTTTTCACTTCTCCTATTTTATTTTTTGAGCAATCGCTTTCAAAATTTTTCAGGTTTTATACCATGTCATCCCACACAAAAGTATCTGAACACATTTTTCCTTTTTTTGTATAGGAAGAGAGTTATTCACCCTTTCATTAATTTTTTCAAGGGGCATAAACAAATAACTAAGAAAAATATTCATATTTATTTTATTTTTGAAAATTTTTGCAATCTGGCTTTTTACTTCAATAGAGGAGGTATTTATGTGACTTCATGCAAAGTTTGAAGTCCTTTGGTAAAAAAATGAAGGAGCCTTAGGGTTTTAAAAGTGTGTGTTGATTTTCAAGATGGCCGCCGTTTCCATAGCAACTGATGAATAAATTTATGCAATAACACCTTTTTTCTTCGAATGATATCACGCACGATATCTAAGCTTGACGTTTCTGCCACGTCTCCTCCTGGACCATTCTATGCACAGTCTTAATTTTTTGAGGAACATTATCTACCTATCTTAGTGTTGAATTTAGAAAAACAAAACCAATAAAGACTTACTGATTTTAAAGAGTTATATTTCAATTAAAACAAGCCTATTTTCGACAGTCACACACACATACGCAAAAGGCGCGCGCGCGCACACATATACACTAGTTTTACTACCTACTTGGTGAAGAAAAAACAAAATAATACGTTAACTTTTGAATCCATGGCTATAGAAAGAGATTTAAAGCAGCAGCTAACTATCATATAAATGTAATAATTTACCTATTTCAAATTAAGCAGATAAAGAAACTGGCATTCTTTTGTCTAATGAATTATGAGTTCGAGAGGAAAAAATCATTCTGCTTACGCTAGAGAACAAAAGGGGAACAGGAAAACCACGAAAGTGAGGCTCTACCTATAGACTTCATCGCTCTCTCCGTTCACTCAGTCCAATACTTATGGAAAGTCGAACGTGATCCAAATCTACAGGCTTAAATTTTTGGATATAATCTGTTACTCTTAGATCCAATTCACAAGCATGCTAGATTTTGTGGGAATCGGAATTAAGATTTCAAATAGTAATTTTAGCTATATAGATTCTAAATCTTGGCAATCTATCTATAGAACTAGATCTAGATCTATTCTTAAAGCCTAGCATTAAAAAAATCTGTGCGTTTGGTTAAATGGAATCGAGAATGGGTAGGCCAAGATAGAGACAGCCCAGCCTAGACTTTAAATCTAAAACTAGATTCTAGATTAGATCTTTAGAGACTGTTCCATCTGAATCATAGATAAAAAAATCTAAGTTTGATCTTAAAAAGTATTTTATTGGAACCTAGAGTCTAGATGTAGGTCTACATCCAGATCCTGATAGGCCTAGATCTTGATCTGGGACTAATACTGATAAAATAGCAAAATTTAAATACTGGCCAATATATTTATTTACATCTAGAATCAGTATCTCGAAAGCTAAAGTTTATTTCAAGCTTTTCGTTTTATTATTGCTTCATTATTGAATATTAGGTGGTGGAAGTTTTTATTTAGGCCTATCTTTAATTATCATGGCCATTTTTTATATTAATTTAAATTTAAATTGCAGTGAATTGCTAGAAAAGCTAGATCTTGAATACAAACTGCCAATCCAATACTTTGGAGCGAAACTTATCACATTATTAATCTACGCTTAGATTATTGCAATCCCTATTAGGAAAGTTAATAGGTCTGTTTTAGATCTAGACCTGGATAGCGGAAATTTATTTCAAGCTTTCTTTTTGTTTGTCGCAATAGTTAAATTTAGTCGGTGGTATTTTTTTTTTGTATAGGCCAATATTTAAATTCTATCACAATGAATGCAGCAAAATAAGGATTTTGAAATCGGACCTTGATCACGAGCTTTCTCCACTTTTGCTGACCTTCCAATCTTAGGTGTTCTGTCTTTCTTTGTGGCGACCTCTTCTCCTTTTTTCTGATATCACCTCTTCCACTTTTTTTTCTGATATCAACTCTACCCCTTTTTTCTTATACCAAGCATTCATGAACATCTTATTTAAATTATCACACTGAATTGCGACAAAATCTAGATCTTAAAATCATATCTTGATTGCGATTTTTCATTGCCTCTGCTTCTCCCATTTCAAGGTGTTCTGTTTTTGGGGCGACTTCTCCTTTTTCCAAGGTTTGGTTTTGGTTTTTGTATATAGCCAGTCCACAACAAGGTGATCTCAGCCTTTTTCCGGGGACCATGCCTTCATGAATTTTTCTGTAGGCCTACACAAATTTGTGCTTCTTTTCATTTCCAAAGTAATAATTCATCTTTCCTGTTTAATTTTTGTTTAGGAGTTCATTCAGACTTTTCTTTGTTTTTATAGACTTAAAGCCCTACTATTTTTTTTTAAATTGGACTGTATATAAGGATTTATTTCGAATTATGCAAACAGTCCCTCTTTAATTGCTGAAATTCTCTCCAAGTAGAGATGTGAACTTCTAGACTTCAGGATCCTATTCAGACAAGGATAAATTGAATTCAGGTTGCGACACATAACAGTAACTTCATTTGGTTTACTTTTGCTCTGAGTGAAGGACATCACATCTCGAGTTCATAGGATATAAATACTGGATGAATCATGGCCGCTGCTAGATTAATTTTTAATCAATTTTTTTGCAGGACCCAGGCTCTTCAAAATGATAGAATGCAAACTTCATTAGCTGACATGGAATGATCCTCAGTTAAAAATTAAACCTTATTAAGGCTGGACCATGCAAAGCACCTTCGTTTGGTTTATGTTTTTGTTCTGGGATTCTCACTTTATTTGCGAAAGAATGTCAATTTTTTGCCTGGCGACAAAAACAGTGATTATTCAATTTTATCAAGAAATACACTGGAATAGGGCTACATTTTAGGTGGCTAATTTTTTTATTTTCCATTTTGGTTTGTGAGTTTTACTTTTCTTTTTTTTTTAAACGTCCTTTGCATTTAGTTTAGTGCATGTATCCAAGTTAGGTAAATTATAGTCCTGTTCAGCTTCAGAGAAATCTGTTTAAAGTTGTAATGTTATGAACATTCTTCAGCATATAGGTTAAGGCAAACTTCGATTTATATGCTGAAAAACATAACTTTTTAAAAGCAGTGAGTATTTTTTGGGTATTATTTACTAAATGCGTCACTAAGGTAGGCAGATTATGTCTAAAAACTTAAGGCTGCGCATAGCACTGTTCAGGAAAATGTCTTTCCCTTTCCCGTTCATTTGAACGGGCAAACATGTTTGTGCGTATATGTGTGTATATATATGTATATATATATATATAAGATATACATATATATATATATATATATATATATATATATATATATATATATATATATATATATATATATATATATACACACACATATGTATACTATTGCCTGCAAAAATGGCATTGATAAGGCAGAGTTCTTAGTTGGAAAAGCTGTAAATTTGGCAAGCCTACCTCATGATCTGGAAAATTAATTTCTCTCTTCGTCAAGCCATTCAGCAATATTGTCATTGTGCTGGAAATAAGATCACACAAAGATATGAACACACTATTAGATATACAGAATAGAGTGAGTTTTTGGGGCGAAAAAAGAGAAACGGCCGGCATTGAGGGAGAGAGGACGTTAAGGGGAATGGACAAACAATGCCATACTAGTATTAATATCATATATGAGGGGGTTTGTTCCACTGTTACCATATTGAGTAAATAAGCAATGATTTCGCGAATCGGATGGTTTGTATGTCAAAATCCAATTTATACTGTGTTTTCCGATTTTATCAACGTAAAAGAAATGAAGCATCCAAAGGATCGAAGATAACTTTAATTGAAAGATTCTTTATTTTCTAGACGAACGAAATGGTCGAAAAGCAACATGTTTTATCTTTCAGGACATGCCAAATAGCATTGAAAGAAACAATATGATTTTAGTATGGCCACAAATATTTTGTGATATAAAGTTAATTGAAAATTTTTCTAAATCACTACCCTTTTCAATAAAATTCTCAAACTTATGTCCTCACAAAAATATTTACATTTTTTTTTTTAGATACAGGTAATTCTAATGAGGACTATTTTGCTATTGAATCACGATATACATGAAAAGTGTAACTCATTCCCAATAATGTGCAGATTACAAACCATTCAATAATGAGTATTAAAAATATACATACTAAATTCATGCGTGATGGAGGTTTTTGTGTTTCATATCATGAAATGGAACAGTCAACATCTATTTCTATAAGGGATGCTTGTATTCAATTTTATGTCATCTTCTAAAATTGACGTAATGAATTGCTCTTTAAACCCCTTTTGAATAAGGGGAAAATATAGTTCTTGTTTATTATTAATTTTTCCTTCAGCCATTTAATCTCTTTGATGGGGCGTTTGTGGCTCAGTGAACACCGATTCCGTCCTGAGTTTTTAGGGATCGTTCTGCTGCAATTTCGAGCTCAAACATGGGCTCCCTGGCCTGACGGGAGGCCTGAATGTCTGAGATCACCTGATTGTGACATGATAGGTTCCTCATACCTGACCTCACCTATCTTTTTAGCGAGTTGCTCGTGGGAGCAACCATGAATGTTCTCTTCACCAAACTGCTCCACCCTCCTCAGTGTTCCTAAGCCGTCTCTCAACTCAATTCTTTGATATTGTCATGCCATCCATCTCTTTCTTTGCCTGCCTTGTCTTCTTCCTCCTTGGACTGTGCCTTGCATGATGGTCTTATCTTGGCTAAATGAACGTGTTACATGACCATAGCATTTTAATTCTCGATGTTTCATTAAGCTGAGGAGGCCTGTGTATGGTGCGATTGCAGATTGGACTCAGTTCTTCACTTCTTCATTCCTAATGCGATCGTGATATGCAATGCCAAGTAATTTTCGAAGGCACCGCGTTTCTGAGGCTCTTATTTTCTTTTCCGTGTCTGCTTTCAAGGTCGAGGATTCACCAGCATTGAGGAATATTGATATGACCAATGAGCGCATCCGTCTAATCATGGAGAGGGGTGGGCTCCGCTATGCTACATAGCCCAAGGCACACATGACAGGCTTGATACATACACAAAAAAGTCAAAACCAAACTAATCTCGCTTGTGTATAAATCATAAAAAAGTGCTATATATTAAGAAAATTATATAATTACTTTTTCAAACTAGTTACATTATCAGTTGTAAAAGACAGACAATAATATCTAGTAGTTAATAATTTTCTTCCTTACCTTCTGCTCTACTTCCTATAGGGTATTATTAGAGAGGCAACCTTGTTAAATTAGTCGCAAGTCACGTTTATAACATATTCGATGATGAGCTTTATGTAATCGGAGAGAAAAAAAAGCATGCTTTATCTCAATTCTGTCGAAATATAGGCCTGTATGAGATTATACTTTTTTTTTTTTTAATGACTAAACAGAAAAAAAGGTTTACAAGATTCTACTGTAAAAGTATCCATATTGACTTATTATAGATAAACTCTGGTTACCTCACATATCCTTTTTATTTCTTTGTTATTCTAAAAAAAATTATGGCTGTGTTCATTACATGATCGGCTTACTAGGTACGAATGCCATCACTATTACCTTATATCACTGTGATAAGTTGCTGCGTGTAGTGGATATCGCCCGGACTTGTCACATATGCTCTGTTTTGCACCGTTCCTCAACAGACAGACAACACCATTGTGCCAGCCCTGGCCAGCAGGAAACACGATAGTTAGTGTCTTAAAGCAAACGCAGATGGAAAATATTTTCGTGTGATAAACATTTGTGTAAATTTCGATGGACGTCGCAATTTATGTTTTTATATACAGTGAGCTGAAGATTTTGACTGTTAATATAAGAAATTTAATAAACGTACCCGCAAATAATTAGGATCAAACAGCTACACGTTTGATAAAGGAATAGATTGCTTGGCGGGCACAACTCTGTGTACAATAATATTGACATACTAAGAAAACAATCGGCGGTTAACATTGACACACCTGGTAAGCAGCTATGGATAGACTTGTTCTTCCTACAATATCCTGAGCATCAATATTCGCTCCCATTTTGATAAGCCTTTTCACAGGCTCTAGTTGTTGACACAGAACTGCTTGCCCGAGAGGAGTCAAGCCTGTAATAGATAGGACAAGGATGCAAACGATAGAAAAGCGATTTCGAATATTACTTCGGGGTAAAAAAAAAAAAAAAAAAGGATACAAATACCACACTCCCTGAAAAATATAAAATAAGTTTAAGGATATGGAAGATGCAATGGTGGTTTTAAGAATTGAAATTAATATAGCAAAACAACCACCAATACTATATATTTCATTTTGTGATTCTTTGCTAAACGCGTATCTATGGTTGTTATCTTCATTTTTCACTTGATAAAGCCTTAAGGGCGTAACGTTATTACGTATACGTTGTGCTGTTAAACATTCCTTATAATTTTTTTAGAAACTGATTTAGAAATTGGGTTCAACATTACAATATAAAATCGTCTTAGAAAGATAAAGGAATGGACAGGTTTTTTTTTTCTTTTTGTATAAATCAGAAAACGCGATATATTTCGAAAATACATTTTGATTTACATGCGCTTAAAGGTATGAGATGAAAGGAAAGCAAATTACCATCATGCCTTCAAGAATTCACTATGATTATTATATACATGATAATGATATTATTATGATTATGTTAACGGTGATGAAAATGATGATGATAATGATGATGATGATGATGATGATGATGATGATGATATTAGTTTCATTGTCAACCGTGCATGTAAGATAAAGAGCAGGCAAAATTGTGACATAGGCCTTCTCCGATCTTTATAATTCTCTAACTTTTTGGATATAGGATCGCATGCTACAAGACATGATCAATTAATGCAGATAATACTCGCACAGCGTCATCTCCCTAACTTGACGATTAATAGACAGTAAAGTCTAGATTTAAATCTCAGTGATTGCATCATGGTTTTTGTTACCGATGAATTATCATTCGCCTTTCGTTATGCTGCCTGATAAAACCTCCAGCTTCTGAAACATGACGGAAAAAGTTATTGTTGTCTTAATTTAAAGAGCATGTGTTCTCAAAAAGTCGGACATAACACTTTTAAAATAAATCATAAAAATAAATTAATTCACTGAACAATTTGGCCAACTCAGACGATCAACAAGTAAGTCAGAGTGAAGGAATGACAAGAAATGTGTTGGTTTTAGAACAAAATTCTAGAGAAATAAGATCCTGACACTCAATTATTGCAAATCTATACACTTTCAAACTCAAGAAAAGGCTTATAATGTTTCGGCGATATATATATATATATATATATATATATATATATATATATATATATATATATATATATATATGTATATGTATATGTTACTTTCTCTCTTCAAGAAGTTAGGGAATGATTTGATTTTGTTGTGGTTGTTGTTGTCGTTGTCGTTGGTACAGCAGGAACAATGTTGGCATGAATATGAGGAACAAATTTTCATTATTTCTATTTTGTATAAATATTACTGTACATATTAACGCCGTTGGTGAATCCTGTCTCCGTGCCACCGAAAGATTTCATTTGTAATGCACAAGTTAAGCCAAAATATAATATCGCATTTCAGTAAACTTAATTCACGAGGTCAAGACAGTCAGTTTCTGCCACGTTTGGCTACTAGCTTGTATCTACTTGATCGCTGCAAAAGCTTTTACTCCAAATATTTTCAGGCAGGGATAAAAAGTGAAATGCATTCCTATCAGGTTCGAGCATTTTGAACAGCTGCAGCGGCAGTTTTTGGGAGATTATAGGCTTAGCGTTATATCTTGTTGACTTATTCGTAGAGAAGAGCAAAACGATTATTCTGAACATTTTAAAGCGATGAGAAAATGTATCCATAGCAAACAAAAAAACCAACAAAAAAAAAAAAGTTGGGCTTGATAATATAATGCATAACATTTTTTTCTTTCTTTAAAAACCGGATACTTATAATCGTCATGAATTATTTTTAAACTTTTGACTATTATTTTTTAAACCCCCATTTTCAAATGGTGTCTTTTATTTAATTTCCTAAAAAAATATTAATTTCTTACGCTGATTTGAAATTGGTTTTAAAATTGGAAGTAAGAAAATAATTCATTTATTTATGTATGTATATAAAGAATATTACGTGAATATTATTTTGTAAAGATGTAGTTGCTGCCGCTTTTAATCCAGTTTGGGAGCGGTTCTTTTTTCTTGCGACTTAACGTCTACTAGTTATATTTGAAGAGCGTTTTTCCAAAACTCAGTACTTGCAATTTCGTTGAAAAGTTAGTTATCCCCCTTAAAGTAAAAAATCATTGCTCCTTTTATATTGTGCACACAATAATCTTTCCAAAAATACGTAAAACTAGTTGCAAATGGGCTTCTGGAACAGGCTGTTTTTCCAAAACTCTGTACTTGCTGACGTATAAATTTTCCAAAACTCTGTGCTTTGTGCACGCATGCGCACCAGTGCTTTTCCCTGTAAATACTTAGTTTTGGAAAGTTCATACCTCAATCGAGCTAAGCATAAACAAAGTCCACTGCCACGATGGAACACGAAACTGAGCTTACTGGAGTGTTTTCTTCTCCTGTTACGCCTGGACGTGGTAGAAAATGTAATAAAGTGTGGAAGAAAATCGTGTAAAAAAAAACCTAAGATGTGAAAAAGTTGATGAAGTTTTTTAGAGTACCAGAGAGGGCTAAAGGGTTTTATGATGATATCTTGATGGCAGCTGAGGCAAAAAATGAGGACACTGATGAAAGAGATGACATGTGTAGCTATGATGAGAGTGAAAGTTTTGTGTAAATGCCTACAACAGTAGTGAACAATAGGAAAGATGGTTTAGATTACTATCAAGATTTAAATGTAATCTTCTTTATTTTTGAGATATGATTGTATGATGACATTGAGACTTTTGTGTACATAGCCCAAGCAAAGATAAAGATTTAGATTACTGTTATTTGTAATATTCTTCTCTTGATTTTTGTTTCTAAATAAGAATATGATTGAAAATAAATCTTTTAGATGTTCACATATTTTATCTTCTTAATACATGTACATAAATGCCTATGAATGAAAAGTTTTAAAATAGACTGCCAATTTTCCAATATTCCTGCTGTATTTTTGCTGAGTGAAAGTGTTCATGACGTTCCTTGCTATGATGGTAAATGAGGCTAAGAGAAAAAAAAAATTATATGGGTAAATAATATGGCAATGTGAATGTGGGCTTAAAGCAATCATGTCTAGCTGTCCTTGTGTGTGTGTGCGTGTGTGTGTGTTTTTAATTTGAAAATTATACAATTTTTTTATTAAAAAAAACAACAAAATTATGCAAAAATGCTCTAAAATACTGAAATGTCTTAAAATTTTAACAAATTATGCAGAAATGTATAAAAATGAACAATGAAAATTGTGATTGAAACCCATTCGCAAGTCATGATTTCTTTATTTTAAGGGGGTGCTATTATTTTAAACGTACTTAGTACCTTCCACTAACACAAAACAGCTTTAAGCACATTTAGATAAGTATTAATCAGTTCTTCCAAAACTCAGTTGAATGATCAAATACTGAGTTTTGGAAAAACCGTATATATTTGTACATAAATTATTTCTAATCAATCAGAGAAGGATTTTAATAAAATATCTTGTCTTATATACTCCCTTTGAAGGGGTCATTCTCAATAAATCAAAACAATGATTATTTACCGCCAAGAATCTTGATTTAATTTTCTCAGTTTTCTCAGTACAGTTAAAAATGCAGATACAGAGTTTTGGAAAAACGCTCTTCATTTGCTATATGGATATCACTAAATGTAAAGCTGTTGTTTTTTTAATTTTGTGTATGTGTTTTGTTCTTTTTTTCTGATTATATTGTTGATTTCAAATTTTTGCTGTAGTTTTTTGGTTGTTTTTTTTTAAATAAATATGGTTATGTTCAAATTGTAAGTCTTTCGGACTGAACCTACGATTATTGTTTCAATGTCGTTGATTTCATGATTGTTCCAGAATGTTCTTCGAAAAACAGCAATTAATTTTTTTATGCATTTGAATTGATGCATTTGTAATGGCTAATAGTTTTATGCGCATTTACTTTTCTTGCTAAGATTAAAGATTGACTTGGGCATGTTCCTAAAAGTAGCTGATTGGTATTATTAAAGAATCTTCCTTCCTTTTCTTTTTGATCCCTTTAAAATTCATTGGCAATCATTTCAATGGTGTTGAATATTCACTGGAAATATTTAGTCTTACTAGAGAGAAACAACTATCTATTTCTTTGAAAGCGACAGGAAATTGATAGGCTCTCAACTTCGTGTCAATGCTTTAATTTTCTACCAAACAGGACAAAATAGTTGCGGGTTAAAACTGTTAAAGACACTGGGCCTAATGTAGTAGAAATGTTCTGCCACTGCTCTTCTTGTTTTGGAATTACGAATTATTGATGGATTTTGAAAACCTGATGTATAGGGATCATTAACCTTTACCAATCACAAGAAAGCCTTTTAATATCGTTTTCTTGTGTTAATTGGCGCTATTGTACAATAGTAGTACAGCTATCAAAACTTTGTAAGCGATCCGGTTCCAAACTTTTTCTCTTTATCTTTTTAAAACCCTGATATACAGGTATATACATGATATGCAGGTTCAGAATAAAAATAAATCAGTAAGGAGTATTCATGAAATAAACTTTGTGTCATCGATAGTTTTATTTATTTTTTGTTTTTTGGTTTTTTTTTCTTGAACAAGGATTCTACTTTTCCCCTTCAAAATTGATTTATTTATAAAGGCGTTCGCTATGTAAAGTAGTGATAATTAAGTGGTGGATGTTTAAAGTTAAAGTTTATTTCAAAGTTTCCGTCCCATTATTATTTTAATAGTGAAAATTTTTACTTAGGTCTAACTTTAATTATCATGGTGATTTTTTTTATAATTGCATTTAAATTTAAATTACAGTGAATTACTAAAAAAAAGCTAGATCTTGAATACAAACTGTCAATCAAATATTTTGGAGAGATTATTGCAATCTATAACATCAAAGTTAATAGGCCTATTTTACATCTAGACCTGGATAGCAGAAATTTGCTTCAAGCTTTCTGTTTGTTTATCGCAATAGTGAAATTTAGTCGGTGGTATTTTTTTTTGTATAGGCCTACCTCTAAATTATATCGCAATGAATGCAGCAAAATAAGGATCTTGAAAATCGGACTTGATTAGGAGCTTTCTCCACTTTTGCTTAACTTCTATTCCTAGGTGTTTTGTCTTCTTTTTTTTTAATGATTTTTTTCTCCCTTTTTCGATACCAAGCATTCATCAATGATTTTTCATTATGCAGTCATGCTTTTTTTCATTTCCAAAGTATTTCATCCCGTTTTAAATATCACAGTGAATTGCGACAAAATCTAGATCTTAAAATGATATCTTGATTGCAATTTTTCACTGCCTCTACTTCTCCCATTCCAAGGTGTTTTGTTTTTGGGGCGACCTCTTCTCCTTTTTCCAAGTGTTGGTTTTGGTTTTCGTATACAGCCAGTCCACAAGGTGATCTCAGCCTTTTTTCCGGGGACCATGCCTTCATGAATTTTTCTGTTGGCCTATACAAATTTGTGCTTCTTTTCATTTCCAAAGTAATTCATCTTTCCTGTTTAAGTTTTGTTTAGGAGTTCATTCAGACTTTTCTTTGTTTTTATAGACTTCGAGCCCTACTATTTTTAAAATTGGACTGTAGGCTTGTATAAGGATTTCTTTCAAATTATGGAAAAAGTACCTCTTTAATTGCTGACATTCTCTCCAAGTCAAGATGTCAACTTCCAGACTTCAAGATCCTGCTCAGACAAGGATAAATTGAAATGAGGTTGCGTCACATAATAGTAACTTCATTTGGTTACTTTTGCTCTGAATGAAGGACATCACATCTCGAGTTCATAGGGCATAAATTAATATTGAATGAATCATCGCAGCTGCTAGATTAATTTTTAATTAATTATTGCAGGCCCCAAGCCTTTCAAAATGATAGAATGCAAAATGCATTCATAGCTGATATGAAATGATCCTCAGTTAAAAGTTAAACCTTGTTAAGCCTGGTCTATGCGAAGCACATTTGTTTTATGTTTTTGTTCTGGAATTTTCACTTCATTTGCAACCCAATGTACAAAAGCGGTGGTCATTCAATCTTAATCAAGAAACACATTTTTTTTCAAGCATTCTTTGCATTTTGTATACCCAAGTTAGGTAGATTATGGTCCTGATCAGGTTTAGAGGAATCTGCTTAAAGTTGCAAGACATTCTTCAGCATATATTTTAAGGCAGACCTCAATTTATATGCTGAAAAATATAACTTTTTAAAATCAGTAAGTATTTCTTGTTTTTTATTTACTTAATGCGACACTAAGATTGGTAAATTATCTTCAGGAAAATATCTTTTCCTTCCCCGTTCATTTTAACGGGCAAACATGCTTGTATATATATATATATATATATATATAT
>BLXT01005617.1:218251-228324 GCA_019648995.1 Plakobranchus ocellatus
ATACTACTACTACTACTACTACTATTACCATCACTACCACCATCATTACTAGTAACATTATAATAATAATAATAATAATAATAATAATAATAATAATAATAATAATAATAATAATAATAATAATAATAATAATAATGATTGTGATGATGATGATGATGTTGATGAGGATGATGATAAAAAATAAATGTCATCGTGTCTGTTGTTTGATAAGCATTCTGTTTTATAGATAAAACAGTAAAATCACTGGATGTTTCATTACGAAGTAAGTTTCCGCTATAAATTCAACTTACATTCACGTTTCCTTGGTTCTTCCCTCCTCAGAAGAATCCCGAAGCTTGCCACATGCTGCATTTTTGCAGTTTTAAAAAAACTGTAAAAGCGCTTGTTTTCCCTTAACTAAAACATATCAATGAAGCACTGGAAGAATGTTAGAGCATTTCAAAATCATCGTAATGTTGCTTATGGATTTAAAGGAGCTCGTAACAGAAAATTCATCTCTCTTTTTTTCATACCGGTAAAATGTTTTCCCAAATCTACATTTGTCAGTATCAGTTGACGGATAAATGATGAATAAGAGAAAGTCGAATAAGTTCACATAAACTGCTTCCAATTGCAAAGTCACGAAACCGAAAACTTAAGTTCAAGTCTGCTTTAAATCCATCAAGTATTTTTTAACCTAGATTTAGTATAATCATGAGCCCGGCCTATAAGAATGATTATGTAGATATTAATGAAGATCTAGAACTAATAGGCTTAGGCCCGCGCATGCCTACCCTTTCACTTGCATTGAACAGAACGTTACTGTTTATATATATATATATATATATATATATATATATATATATATATATATAATGTGCGTGTGTGTGTGTGTGTGTGTTAGCCTATTCGTGCTATTCGACCTCGGTGATCAAAGATTAGTTTGCTTCAGAAATCTGGAAAATATTAATGCAATCTTTTATCCTGTAACGTGCGCTCTCTCTATTTTATTTGCGTTTTATCCCTGTCATAGATCGAATAGCTTGACCTTGTTTTCCAGCCGTTGGTTCCTTATGTGTGTTAATCCTTTGCGAGTATAGGAACTCTTGCGGTCAATGCTAGGCCTCAGCTATGTTATAGGCCTAAACCTGTTCGATTCTTTCCCCTGCCTTCTACTTGTCAAAAGATTTATTTTTACTTCAATGCGGCAACTTTTCTGGCACACTCCCAGTTCAGAGGCTCTAAAGAATAAACTCTTTTACGCAGGTTGGGAGATCTAGATCTAGGGCCAATCAGTGGGGTAGAACAACCGCTAGCTATGCATATCTGATAGTGAAATGTACCCTACAAAGTTAGGATAATTAAAACTCAACCAAAACTAAAAGATGTTTTGTGAGTCTTTTTTTTTTTTAATGTCACTAGATACCTAGTTCTTCAGTTGCCTGATCAGTTTCGATGGTATTGAAGTTTTTGTGCAAGATTTTGTACAAATCTTAAGCACCAAAGATTGATGTCGAATGGGGTTTCTTTACAGTTGAAAGCTCAAAATGCTCCTTCAAATCTCTATTGTCTGAGGACTTGGTGCTTTTGACTTCGTTCTGCATCGATGAAGGCGCAAAAATAAGTTATTCCTGCTACGTGCTGGAACTAATAGCAAGAAGAAAAAAATCTAGCAGTGCATGAGAGAATATCAATAAGAGCAACTTTGGTGTAAGAATAACACGTGTGTTTGTCAACCGTGTTTTTGTAACTAGTTTCAGGATTTTTCTCTTTTATGAATCATTGTTTTATATCACGTTTGCTTCGGTTGTAATTTTTTTAAATTAATTTTATTTTGTTTTTGTTTTTAAATAACTTTTCATTTACCTAAATTGTTGAGAAATTTTTGCCCTTTTTTTGATGGTTTTGTTGTTTGTTAGCTTTTTATTTTTGTTTGTACTATTAACAACTTTAACTTAATATGCCAATGCAATGGAATTTTCAACAAATACACAGGACGACTTATTTGTTTTCACAAGCTTTGGTTGACCTAAGATTAGCGAAATCATCCTGAAATATGTAGGGCCTGTTTGAGCGTCGCTTCTAGCAATGTGATTTCGGCTACGCTCAATGGAGATCTATTTGCTCGACTTGACTGAGATAAGCCTGGGGTTATAAGTATAATTTCAAAAGTGAATTGACCATATCACACAAAACCAAGAAATTTTGTTTTTTTTTTTTAAATAGAGAATTTTTTTTTAATTCGTAAAGGATTTCTTGAAACAAAACGCGCCTTTCTTGACAGTAGAAGGACAGGAAATGGAATAAGTACAGTATGCCAATAGGATTAAAAGTCTAAAATATTGGCTTACTTAAGCAAAACTAAGCAAAGCAAATATTAATCGTACAATTTGTTGTTCTCTGGTATTACTGCCTTCTTTCGTCTATCGAAAATCTGAATTGAAAGTGAAAAAAAGACCGAGAATGGGTAACAATAGATGTTGTTACTATTAAATACCAGTATTATTTATTGTTTGTGTAAAAAAAATGCCTCCATAATGTTTTGAGGTGAATCAAAAGTTTACAATCTTGGCTATCAATTGTGAAAACTTTATGATGCGCTTTTGGGAATGGTACTCTTGCTGCAAAGTTATAGGTGATCAATATTTTTGTCAGCATCAGTTTCGATTGCTCTAAATGGGCAGTTTCCCTTTATGATTTCCTTAGCATTTGGGGTGGGATACGGTTTTTTTTGTTTTTTTTCAGACTATAATACTGAAGACTAAGACCAGCTGAAAAGCCATAATAAATCAATATCATGAATAGTTTGGTTTTTATGCCTAGAGCCTGCCTACAACAAGGTGATCTCAGGCTTTCATCCTGCGCTAGGCTGGTGCATCGGTGGTGGGATCGACCTCGAACCCTTGATATTAACGTTTGTCGTGGTCAGCATACTGTTGATCTGCTTCAAGAACAGGAAATCCTTTTTTCTCATTTCATGAAAGTTTTTCTAATCCAGCCACTGGATCCAATTACTGAGTAGTGTGACTTGTCAGTCGTTTTACTTAACTGTCTCACTAACTGAGGTCTTTACAAAAAATAAATTTAATTTCTTTTCACAATCCAAGATTTTTTAGGATACTCTTCTAGAAAATTTAATAAACATGTGCTTACTTCAATAAAAGCTCGACATCTAGTTGTCTCATGCTAAATGTAATCACTCATCATGTGCCTCATTCATCAATCATTCAGTTGTTAGCGTGTTGAGTTAGATTTATTTGCAGTAGAAAAAACCCTCGCTGATTTGAGGGCAGTTTGGTAAATCTCTCTGTGCTGAGAATAAGTTAGTGCATCCAGGGGGAAATTCTAGCGATGACGTCTGTTTTCAATAACCCTAACCTAGTTTGTCATGTGGTTAAGCCGTAATGGGACACACATGTCAACAAAGTAGATTTCCCGTTAGATCTACACATATAATCCGTACACAGTTCTGAGTCGTAGAATTACATCATAGAGCCATATTAAACATTTCAAAGCTGCAGAAAGGCTTTTAAAGTTAGTGATATGGCTTTTTTTTCTGGAGTCACACATGAGAGAACGGATTTCAAATTTTAAAAGACGCAAAAACTCAAGTAAGCACCCAAAAACCGCCTGGTGAGCTCAGAAAGAAGCAAAACAACCGTTCTTTTCATACAGAATCAGACGAAATTTACATCAGATTAAAATTGTACCAAAAGCTCCTTTCCACAGAGATTTCAATTTAATTGTGTATCGTGTTGGAGAAAAATGGCAAGTGAGAAAAAAGTGACTGTCTCAAAATTTACAGCAACGAAAATGTGTCGGATGCAAAAAAGTGTTGTTATTGACAACGCCATACAATACATGTTCCTGGCTCCTAGATACTCATTTGCATAAATGAATGCCGATTAATCTCAAATGCCTTTAGTCTCGATTGGACGACATACAGTGAAGAAACCCTTAAGTTTTCGCCAAAAAAAAACCCCACCTAATTTGAGCAATTTTCATCGAAATAGCGACAAAAAAAAAATTAGCTGGTTCGAAAAAGTATTCAATTTTCGTTTCAATACACAAAAAAAAAATGTTTACGAGATCGTCACTGTGTAAATTTAACCGACCAAAGAAAACAACGAAATTGCCGTTTCCGGGCTATCTCAGTCTCGCTCAAAACCTGTATAATGTATGCAAAGGCGAATCGAGCCGACGATCAAATTGACTAGGCGATGTAGCCTTTTGCCCACTCACAACTCATAATGGACACATTGATGAGCAAACCTTTAGTAATAAATAAGTTTATGATTTTAGAAATATTTGTATGTTACGGCAAGACTAATATTGGGATAATCCGGGGACAGGCCCACTTACTTCTAGATCTACTTCACATGCTAGATCTACCGACCAAATGAAGCGGCAGTAGGCCAAATTATTTTGTAAAATAATAAATAAACACAAAATATACACAATTTTACGCCCACGATCACTCCGTTCCGTTGGTAGCACATGAAGGTAGATCTAGAAGTAGGTGGGCCTGTTCATGCAACTGCGTCACAATTCAGGGTCGTGACCGAGTAGATATTCCAAAAAGCCTGTGGGTCTTTCCCCTTGAGTGAAAGTGGCCTATTCTAGGCGAGCGCTTGTGAGAGTCACGTGATCGCTCTAAATATAGCTTGAGCGTATAGGTCAGTGAGGGGTGTCCTCGTTTTCGCTGTACACCTGACCTGAGTTGAACTAGCCAGTGAGAGGTGTCACCGTTTCCCTGTATTCTGTCCTGGGTTGAATTAGCTAATTAATCTTATTGTCCCGAGTGAAACGAACCAATGAATCTGTTATTATGTTTGCTTGGTAACCACCCAATGATAAACATTGAGCGCATCAAATTCAATTTGAAATACAATTTGGGCCTGAGTTGGGGCCGAAATCTATAGTTAAGAATCAGTTCTGATCGCAAGTCCTGACGAGCTAGACGTGCTTAGCGAATCTATCGATTTAAACTACTAAGTTTCCTATAACCAAGTATTTTGGGGATCTATTGTCTTAACTTAAATTTGGCAACGTGTTAGCCAGTGTATCTTGAGCCAAATTTAAAAGCAGAAATTACATGTGATTGTATCATGAATAATCTGTTACTTGAGTTTAAGTCTTACCTTTAATATTTCCACGAGTGTCATACCTATATTTGATGCTGTTTTAAAGAAGCCTAGAAATATAATCTGCGATTGCCTGAAGTTCTGAGTAAATTAATGAAGTTTTCTGCCATTCTAAATCTTGTCTTGTTGATTATAAGTTTGATTTAAAAATCCTGAATATCATGTAGAATCTTTTTACATCTTTTCTTTGGCCGGTTTCATTTTTTTTTTTTTTTTTTGGGGGGGGGGGGGGGNNTTCTGGTTTGTCTACCCAATTTCCTTTGCTTTTTGTATTAATCTCCCCTCTGCATCATTTCCAATTATTTTTTTTAAATAGTGAGAAAGTGTCATATCGAGCTTTAGAGCTTTCATACAACACAAGGTTTTAGTTTTAAGACAAATTGAGAAAGGCAGGCTTAATTTTTCACCTTTGTTTTTGCTTTTATTCTTTTTTGAAGAAAAAGATATTTTTCAAGTTTCTAGAGACTTCGAGGTGTTGGTGCGTGATAACCTTTTTTTTGAATAATGGGATTTAGTCTTTGGAGGAAATTACTTTTCTTTTTAAGGATTCCATGTAATTCTTACTCAAATTGTCCTGGTCTGAGGGAGGGTGGATAAAAAAGGCAGTGGTCTCGTTTCTAGAGTCAGGAGAAAGTTGGTTTGGTCTATAAAATTTGAGCTATAAAATGAACAAAAAGAAGTTAAGTATCTCCGTTTATCCAGAGTCTGTATTATTTTCAGAGAACAGAAAAATTATTCCTTTAAAAGCGTCTCAGTCCTTACAAGATAGTAAGATAGGCACCATTTCTTTTTCCAGTTTACTAAGCTACATCTCTTAGTGATAGCTTTAGCCCATCTTGATCTACAGAAGCCCGAGCCCCATTCTCATTTCCGTTACATGAGCCTGATCTCCATTGCCTAGAGACTGAGACTCATATCTATCACATGAAGGGTGAAATCCATCTCTTCTTGTAGGCTTAGTCCTATCTATATTGACTGCAGATTAAGCTCCATCCTCATTAATTTTTTGGATATCCTGTTATATCTATTAATTGTTTCCAAAGTGATCCACGCATAAAATTTTAGTTGTACGTATTTGAAGAGTAATGGTCATTTTTTTAAACACAGGAAATGTTAAAAAAGGCAAGATTTTGATTTCTTTTTAAATCTCATTTAGATAGTTCAATGAAAGACCTTATTTGAGCAATCAATTCGGAAATTAGTGGTATTTGGCAGGTTTAATCTCAGAAATAATCTGCCTTTCCTTAAGATTAAGACTATCTTTACATTGGAAAAAATTGATTCAGAATGAAATAGGCATTATGTCTAAAATTATGTTACATTACTTTTTGCATAACACACTCAAAGACGTATAGGGGCTAAAATATATTTTGGCCTACATAATTATTGCAGAATAAGGACGTATTAAATGATTTTACGATAGTCTAAGAAATCAAGAGCCGTAACATTTTTTTTTAATGATACGTCGCTTTTCCAAGACGAATAATTTAAATTTTGTATGAGATCTAGATTGCTCTGTGGTCTAGTCATTTTGAAAAAAAGAAACGTGGAAAATGACAAGAGTGATAGATAATGATCTCAGTTAATCACATACCTTAATAGATTAAAAAAAGTGTCTTTTGATTCGCCGCTCTCCCATCACGCCCACGGTTTGTATTTGTAGGAGATTTCACATAAAGCAGGTTAGCGTCTAATTCAAGCAGTCACATAAACTCATAATCAACACGCACACTTAAATAGCAATGTGTTTGTATTTAGAGACCATGGCAAGTTTGTTCACTAGGCAAAATAAACAAAAAAATAATTTGTTTAAAAAATTTATTATGAGACATGATTCAATGGTCTCACCATTGCTTTTTCCTGTCTTTGTCTTGACTGCCTTTTAATCTAAAAGTGTTTTTTTTTTTTTTTTTTTTTTACTCTCAATGCATGCCTAATTAGAGAACTAGAAAAAAAATTGAGATTTCTTTTGACGATCTGTATGTTTTATGAACTATATGATGAATAGAGGGAGATATTGATAAAATCTTGCAAGTATATTTTGTGAAAAAAATAGGTATTTAATGAGATATCTATGAGACTCGCTGAGAAAACATTAAAAAAAAAAAGTGTGAAAAGATGAAACCGATTCAAAGCATTAGTTTGTTGTTAGGTCAAAGCTCGACCTGGCTCGATTTTGCACTGAAGGTGAGTTTATTTTTATGATTTCTATATGAACTCTAAAAAGCTCTCCATTTATTTATCGATCAAAGTGGCTAGTTAGATAAGACTTTAAGGGAGGATGACCGAGAACAGAAGGCTAATGAACTTTGTAGATCTGTAAAGAAGTTGTTTTGTGTAACAACTTTTTTCCTTCTTCTTTGGTTGACACAATTGTATTTTTTACTTATATGTATACATTCCAATTTTTAAAGAGGCAGAGATAAACGAAGGCAAAATCACTCTCTATTTTTTTTTCGTAGGATATGGAATTTCAAAGAAAAAAAACCTTAGCCATTTGACTAAATCTTGTATCTAGATATGTCTAGATTGTAGATCTTTCGTAAGGTGAACTACGTAGTAAAAAAAAATTCGATCTTCTCAGGTCTAGCCTCATTATATAATGTACAAACTTCTGATGCAGAAAACAATCAGGATATTCTGTTAAATATAGATCATTAGCTGGTTAAAACTGTATGTTTCACATTTTATTCATTCTACAGGATTTCTTTTTTTTTTTTTCAAACTGAGTTTCAAAAAAAAAATCCCGATTAGACCGCGATTACATAAAAAAACGTGTTTGTTTAATTTTCCTAGACATTTTACAAAATTAAAACAGGCCAATATCATGTACATGTTCAGATTTGCAGCACCACCTCAGGCCTTTGAAGTGTGAACAAGTTTGTACATATTGCCCATAACACCAACTCATTATTATTATTTTTTTTTTTTTCTTTGGGGGGTGGGGGGGGGNNNNGTGTTGTTTAATCCAGTGGCGCCTTCACGCACACAAATAAATAGAGCCATGACAATTCCTATTAGTTTTCAGAATGACAATAACATAACATATCTTACAAATTCTGTGAAAAAATTTATTGATAGGCCTACTAATAATTTTTAGATACAAATCATTGTGCAGCATTCTCATCCCCACCCTCTCCTCCAATCAATAATTACTCATTAATTAACGAACGGGAAAAAATGTAAACATAACTACACCTGTACAATTGTGCTTTAGCTGCAGAGAATTTTTAAAAGGCCGGATTTAGTAAGAAATAAAAGTAAAGCGTGAAAATAAAATTTAATTTCAATGTTGCAATATTAGAGATTTTATCTCAAATATTGCTATGTTATTTCTAAAATGTTCTTAAAAATACATTAACTGAGGTCGTTTCAAAAAAAAAAACATCGGGTATGAGGTCGATGTTGCTATCTTACATTTTAAAAATTTTGATTACTCTTTTCTTCGGTCTAACTCACTTGCCTAGCCTGTAAACAAAAACAATTATTATATTGAAATATTGAACTGATCATAAACCTAGATAAGATACTGTATTTCTTAATCTGTTCGTACATTTCTTGATATCACTTCCCAGTAGGCCTATAATACAACTATTGATACTATACATGAAATTCCTTACTTGTCTTAATTTTTTTTCAATTACAAGGATTTAACACTGAAAAGTTTCCGGAACCCCTCCCCTGGAAAAGTCATATATCCGTAGATATTGGTTCATGTACTATTTTAGTGCCAAGAGCAGTCACATTTTCACTCTCAAGGTGCAAAAATTCGTCCGGAGCCTCTTGTTAGCTAACAAACAGACTTATGACTTAGGAAAAGAGAGTGGAACATAAATTAAACGAGCTACTCTTTATTCAAGTAACCTACACAGTAGAAAATCTTATGATGAAGACATGGTGGGACACAATATTACACCATTAAAAAACAGGAAGAAAACAATGAAAGCTTTCATTAGGCTACTCACCTGTAGTTCTTGGCTCTTTGTCTAGTGGTGTAAAATCCATCAGATCTAGGGACTCCCTCTTCTAAATTCAAACTGTTAAACACACCCTAATTTGGTCTTGTTTTTGTCCATCAGGAGTTAAACAGTAACAAACTATTTCGGAAGGTAAAGCAGCTATATCCTAGGTTATCATGGGGTTTTCTTTTTCCTTTTTTTTTCCTTTTCTTTTATATTAAAATAAGTTTAAAACAATAATGGTTTTAATAACATTTTTTTTTTTAAATCAAATATTTCTTTATTTGATATTTAAAGACTAAATTGTCGCTAAACTTCCTTCGGAAATGAAATAAAAGGTTAACAGATCTGCCGATTATCTCCTTACCCAAACCAATATTAATTAAACCATTGTGTCTTATATTATTGCGTGTGGCCAAAACAATAATTTTCGTGTATAAAATATCTAGATCTAGAAAGTACTATAAAACATCACCTTTTAAGCGTCGAAAAATGGTATTCACGTAAAATTAGTTTAAATAGTGATCTTTCGAGTTCTTAGTATGCTGCTTCAAAAATATTATACAAATTACGCTTATGTTTTCCGTGGTGTTATTGTTTCAAGATTGTGTTAGCATATTATTGGAGAAAGAGGAAGTGCAGGAAGGAGAGAAGTTGCAGCAATACGATTAGCAGTAGCAGCTGCAGCAGGAGCAGAAGAAGTAGCGGCAGAAGCAGCAGTATGGCCTAGTAGTAGTGGTAGTAGTAGCAACAGCAGCCCTTTTAATAGCTTGTAAAACATATAAAATATTTGTGATAAGTACTTTTATTTCATCTTTCACCTCAATAATAAACAGTTCTAAAAACAAACCCTATACGTCGATGAAAAATATTGATAATTCTGGTTTAATACGTTTTCCACGATTGAAGAGAAAATTATTAAGTTATCGTAAGTCAACTCACGTAAATCCACTCACATCACATCTACTTTGGTAAAAAGAAGAAAAAAAAA
>BLXT01005617.1:289183-309760 GCA_019648995.1 Plakobranchus ocellatus
AAGGAAGACGTGGAAGTTTGACTCTGTTCCAAATGACGCAATATTAGCATTTGGATTTCAGCTTGACATTTGTATCTTGCCAATAGACCAAGCGATCTCAATTGAGGTGCGAGACTCTGAAGGAAATGGTCGCAGTCATCCTTCTCCTCTACGTGTGGTTTGTTGTTCATGGACATTATTGCATCAAGAATTTTATCATCCATTGAAGCATTCTGTCCTCGTTGTTGGGGGTATGAGGCCCGCCTTTTATTGGTGGTTGGCCTGGCAATCAAGTTTGTGGCTGGACTTGCAGCCCTAGAACTTGGAGAGGGATTGGGTTGAGTATCAGTTGTATTTCTCTCCGTAGATTTACCGGGCTCAGTTAAACTTTGAGAAGTAGAAGGTAAGCACTGCAAAGATTGGAAGGCAGTTTCAGACATTTGTGAGCAGTCATCATCTTCATTATCAGAGACATCGGATGGATTAGAAGTCGTTTTTCTGTCTGTGATGTGAGGCAGCAAAAATTTCATTGCATCATAGAGATACCATTTTCTTCGCTTATCGGCAACAGCTCCTGACTGTATTGTTTTTAGTTGTTTGTTCGTCTTGTAGAAGTAATCCCGAAGTGTTGTCCATTTTTTCCTTGCAGCATTACCTGTAACAAAAATAAATTATTTTAATACAGTATATCGTATGACTATCAAATAGTTTTTTATTTGATCATTTGGTGATTACCCCCTTTCCCTCATTTTCTGATTTTCAGGTACCTGGCATCAGAAGATACTCATCAATTTCAATCCTTCCATTTTCGTCCTGGCCTCTCAACAGTAAAAAGTATTACAGCAGAAACGTGCACGGTCATTTGGAAAATCCTGCAACCTCAAGTAATGCCGAAACCCGACGAAGAACATTGGCTGAAAATTGCATCTGAATTTTTTACAAGATTTCAGTTCCTTTTGTGTTTGGGCGCAATAGACGGAAAGCACATTAGAATTAAAAAACCGAACAAGTCGGGTTCGAAGTATTACAACTATAAACATTTCTTCTCAATTATCCTCCTTGCAGTCACAGATGCTAGTGGGAAGTTTGTTGTTGTAGATGTAGGTTCATGTGGTAGTAACAGTGATGGCGGAGTATTTAGTCGTTCATCTCTGGGCAAAAAGCTCATGTCTGACAAGCTATCAATCCCCCAACGAGACTACATGCCAGGTACCGATATTGAGCTCCCTTACATGTTTGTTGCAGACGAAGCATTTTCTCTCAGGGAAAGCATAATGAAACCCTTTCCGCACCGCCAGCTTGCAACTGAAAAAGAAATCTTCAACTACAGACTGTCTCGTGCGAGAAACAGCGTTGAATGTTCGTTTGGAAGATTGGCACAGCTGTGGAGGATACTTTTTCGCCAAATCGATGAACAACCAATGGCTGCCACAAACATTGTAAAAGCCATCACGGTCCTCCACAATTTTGTTCTTGTAAACGAACCACACAGACTCATTGTCCCCTGTACCCAATGAACATTTGCTTCCGAGACGACTGACTTACCAAAATCTTCAAAAGCACAGGCAAAGATCAACAAAATGTGGCATGTAAGTTCGAGAAAAGCTCGTAAATTACTTTATGACAGAAGGGGCTGTCCCCCGGCAATCCAATATTTTGTGAATAACAAGGCAAGTGTTAAAATAATTGTAACATTCATTGAGAGGATAGAAAGAGAGACAGAGATAGGGGCTGGGAGAGGGAAAATAAATGGATAAAGAGATTGAGAGAGAAGGAGAGAGAGAGAGAGACATACAGATAGAGAGAGACATAAAGAGAGAGAGAGACTGGGATAGAGAGAAAGAGATTGAGAGAGAGAGGGCGAGAAAGAGAGAGAGAGACACACACACACACACACACAGACATACAGATAGAGAGAGACATAGAGAGAGAGACTGGGATAGAGAGAAAGAGATTGAGAGAGAGGGCGAGAAAGAGAGAGAGAGAGAGACATACAGATAGAGAGAGACATAAAGAGAGAGAGAGACTGGGATAGAGAGAAAGAGATTGAGAGAGAGAGAGAGAGGGCGAGAAAGAGAGAGAGAGAGAGAGAGAGAGAGAGAGAGAGACACACACACACACAGACATACAGATAGAGAGAGACATAGAGAGAGAGAGACTGGGATAAAGAGAAAGAGATTGAGAGAGAGAGGGCGAGAAAGAGAGAGAGAGAGAGAGAGAGAGAGAGAGAGAGAGAGATGAATATAAACTCACCGTCAATTCCTATTTCTTTTCCAATTTCAATCCATTGTTTGTTAATAAAGACTCTGTTGGAATAATTGTCTTCTGTCTTGTCATAAAGAGCATTTCCTTTTTCCACAGCAGCAATCAAAAGTTCATTGCAATTATCCATTTTGATAGTGAAAAGTGAAAAACTGGTAGCAAACCTTATGAGATTTTATTTCCGCAGTAAAATGCTCTTGATACAAAAAACGTGCTGGCTGTGTATCTTGTGCATAATGGGAGCAAACTGATTCGACTGTGTGCGCGGTGTGTTAAATGAGAGGTATTTTTAAGCAACCAGTTGCCGTTCGATGAGGTCACCGGGGTCAAAAGCTGATAGCGAGACTTACACTTATCTTAAATTTTATAGATTAAAGAAAAGATGACTTTGTACACCGATGTAACTAAATTTTATTAGCCTTCTGGTTTCAAGGCTACTGTATGGAATAAGTCAAAGTGTGTGTGCGTAGGTGTGTTGCGTGTTATGTTTTGTTTCTTTTTGTTTTAATAATTCCTCTCTTACACCATTATTGATTTTTTTAAAATTTTATACAGAATCATCTTTAAGAGTCATCAGAGACGGAAAGGAATGAGAAGAAATTGTTTCAGGCGCTCATTGAGGCTTTGGTGACAGTGAAGAATCCAATGCTCTTGGAAGTCACCTTGGTTTTGATCGAACGGAGCAAAAGATAGATTCAAGAGTGTGATGGCCATCTATCTGTAAATATTTAAGAAATAACATTATAGCATGTGATCGCTGCCAATGCAGAGCGCCCGTCTTCAAAAAGAATAAGAGCAGCTTCGTCCTATCGAAATAGAACACATCCGTGGTCCCAAACTGGGGTCAATATTTGCTCCATGCCATTATCCAAAGAAGGGTTAACTTGCATGGTGGTCGCTGTTGGTTATTTTGGTAAATGGACCGAAGCAGAAGCATTGCACAGAAAAACCGCGCAAAGAGTTGCAACCTTTTGTATAATTGCATTTGTTGCCATTAAAAACAAAGCGCGCGAGTTTGTAATCAGTATATAAAAAACAAGTCTACAGATTGCCAGCTGTCAAACAGAAAGTTACAAGTCCCTATTACCGTAAAGCTAAAGGGCTGGTTGAGCGAAGCAATAGAATGATTCAGGACTTGGTGATGAAGCTTTCTAGTGATGCTACTTTCGTCGACGGCTGGCCAAAAGCACTCCCGTGCATCCTATGCGGTTTGTACAAGCAAACATGATTCCACAAAGATCTCTGCGTTTTTCTTACTGTGTGGGAGAGAGCCTAAACTGCCAGTAGAGTTGACAGGACAGCACTGCCCCATCAAAGCACAGGCTGATACTGAATAGGCATAATCACAACAGCAATATTCTTCCAACAAAAAACAGCCCGAGTCTGAATGTGCATATTCAGAACGATAGTAATTAGTATTCCTCAGACAAAATAAAGAAAAGGTGTTTTTATTACATCTGGCTTGAGGTAAAGATTTATCTTTGAGCCTGTTTCTTTCTTCTTTGACTCTGAGTAATGCTTGATTAACTTTTGGAATAACGCTCACTGTCAAATGAGAATTGAATTATTTCAAAGATGCAAAATGAAGACTACAGGGGAAGAAGGACAGTAGTCACAAAATACCAAATTCTTAACTAATCCCATCAGCCCTTAGCTTAGGTTTGTTTATTTTGTTCTAAAAAATACATAGAGGAAGAAAGGCCATAGTCCAGAGATAGCAGGACTTTTAAAAAAGCTGTCCTGTGAAAGACGGCAGTTGTCCAAACTTTCCAATGAAAGAAGGGCAGTTGTCCAAACTTTCCAATGAAAGAAAGGCAGTTGTCCTAGACCTATCATGTGATGGTTAGTCTCCTTATGATGGTAAAGATGATTGAAATACATTCAAAAACAAATTGAAGAGGCCATGTAAGTCCTTGGGTGTTGCAAAAAACAAAAACTAGAAGGGCAAAAAGAATTTTGAATATCCCATGGAAAAGGGCAGTTGTCCAAAGTTACCAACTCGGCTTTAAAGCTTTATGATTCTATAATAAAAAAAAAAACAACCTGCAATCAAAGAAAAATAAGGGCAGAATGTCAGGCTAAAAAGACATTCTTTTGATTTGTATAGACTTCATAAGATAAATTACAGTCGTTTGCCATTCTGAGACTTTGAAACTTTAAATTTTAATTTTCTCAAAACTCTTTTTTTTTTTTTTGTGACATCTGTTCTTTTTCCCCTGTACTCTTCAAATGCAAACCTGTATTTGATGCATCGGTTTCTATTATAATTTTCATTGTGTCTTATCTGATTGCTAAGCAATCCTGAAAATTTTTCCAAAATCCATTTATAATTGTATGTATTGAATATCAAAATTAACCGACCATGTAGAAATATCATCTCATTCTTTTTATCGTAATGATAACTTAAAGGCCTATTCATAATTCGAGAAATTATGTTCATCAATTCAACAAAAACAATAATATTTAAACGTCTGAGCGTGAAACATAAAATATCGGTTGAAGGAATTAGCTATTGTTTTTTCCATATAACAATTTGGAAAACAACTGGTCTTTAATCCTTACGTTCCGTACAGGCTTTATCGTGGTCATAAAAGACAGATTGAAGTCAAACTAAATCAAAGCAAAACAATATATCAAGGGAGGTGGTGGGGGGATATGTTTGTTTGTTTTGATTTCGCCGTGCTTGAAAACTTTTTAAAAATACTAGGTAATATTAAACCTTTATTTCAACCAGCTAGGGCTTTGAAACATCGGATGTGTCGATTAATTGGCAAATACATCTCGATTGATTGAAGTTTTCAAGTGGGAGTAATTTCCCTTAGTAGAGTGGTTATGGCGTGAAGAGAGTAAGATTGGCGTGGGCGGGGCTCACGCCACTCATACTCTAGAGTGTTTCTGGCGGCCGCCAGTCTGACTCTAGAGTCTGTCTGCCGTGAGAGTCATTCTGGCGTGCTACACCGGCGCTCACCAGGCAAGAACTATTATAAGGTTGAATAAATTTAATAGGTCACGTTGACATTAATTCTGAACCATTACACAAAAACTTGAATAAATAAAAAATGTACAGTTGGACGCTTTTAAAAAGTGGGAAAATTAAAGAGACTGGAGACGTTTATCTCTTAAAGTGCGGTGTCTTCGTTTGACAGTAAATCCAGGTTAAAGTAGGATTTATATGTCTTCACTGCAGTAAGTTCGTATATCCGATCGAATGGTGCCAATGACCTCCAAAAATTATTTTTAAAACGCAGTCAGCTAACATAGTCTTGAACACTCTTTTAGTTTTCGCAAGCGATGGCCATGAACAGTCATATATGCTCGTTCACTCATTCTTTCATTCAGTCTCTCTTTCCGTCCCTCTCAGTTTCTCGCTCGCACTTTCTCAGCCCTAGGCCTACATGTATTAATGATTGTAAGTAGATTATACATTGCCTGTGATACGCCACGCATCGATAAATTTCAAAGACTTTTTAGAACAATAAATAAGTTTTATTTTACACGTTTTATGTGATATTCACTAGATTTGATTTACAATTAGAACTGAACCATAGATCTTAATGATCACCGAGATCATCTCGAACAGTAAATTAGGTTTATAAGAATAATTCTCTCTCTCTCTCTCTCTCTCTCTCTCTCTCTCTCTCTCTCTCTCTCTCTTTCTCTTCCTCTCAGACACACAGAGCTCGTATTTTCTACTATTTATTTTTTGCCTTATGTTTTCTTTTTTTCTCTTTTCTGGAATAAGTATTTTAGGATGTTGAGATGTCTGTAGCAGGTGGGATTTCGTTGTTGTCTGTAATTGACTTGTTTCATTTTTCATCCCGTGTGTTCTTTTCTGTATTTTTCCGATAGTTGAATGTAAAAGTTCCCCACCCTGTTCCCCTAGTAAAAGTAAGCCAAAGTTGTATTTCTGTATGAATGGTATGCAGTGATGCTCTAAAATGTGATGTTTTGAGAGAACCTTTTGTGAAAAGTTTTTGCGATATACTGTCATATACTTGTAAGGGGGAGTCTAGTCGCGAGTCTAGGAGTTATTACCCTGAGTCATCTCTCCTTTCCCCGGTCGTGTACGCGCTGATTCCCCTTGAGCGTTATGCTTGACTAGTTTATGGCACGCAATAGTGCTTTCTCTGCAAGTCCATCGCAGAAGGATTGTTTGATGTTGACCGAAGAAAAGCGATTGATGTTGATGAAAGAAAACTTGATTTATTGTTCCATGTTCAAATTGAAAGTAAAAATAGTCCTTGTAGCGTCTTTGAGGCAATACGCACTTATTTTTAAACAATGTTTTTTTATTAAATAATCCGTTAGTAAAAGGGTTTGTAACTTTTTATTGTTAGTCGTCAGATGTATTATTAAATTTAGTGGTTTTGGGGATGTAAAAGTAGGATGTATTGTAATATTTTTAGATCCATTTTGTGTTGAGTGTGGAAGTGATGTTATCATAGGGTCTTTTCTGGCTTGGCCTGAAGCGTGGGCTCGCTCATTCAGCCCACAGCTCTCTTAGAGACAAGACGTGTTTTTGATTAGTGTACTTCGCTTTTTTTTATATACTTACTATAAAAGTTTTTAGGACGTTGTCTTAAGAAGGGATGTAAACAGCCCTTGAATAGACACAAGCGCATGTATAGTTGTATTTTAATTGAAATTCCTTTTTTCTTTTGGTGTTTTAATTTTATACATACTTTTGTAATGTATTTACTTTTCCTTTTAGAAATCTAGTTGCTCATGAGGATGAGTCGGTTATGCCTCTATATAGAAACAGTCTAAAATTTAATTTAGACAGGCTGCTCCTCTGTCGATCAAGTTTTATTTTCTTGATAACATTGATTATTTAATACTTGGTTATTTCTTTTGTAGTACTTCTTTAGTGTCTCAACTTCAATTAATTACAAATAACTTAACCGATTTTTATTGTTAATGAAAGAGTTGTATAAATCCCGCTTCAGTGTTAAAAAGTGCACTCATTTGTAGTTGTAGACTTGTTGGTGAATGGTCCCACAAAAGTACAATCTAATTGATGTTAGCTGTATCTTACTAAATCGCAGTGTGCTTTATGGACGCACCGGTGCTTTAGCGCTACTCGTATTTTGCTGATCTTAAGTTACTTATTATTGTAGAGATATTTATAAGGATTTCACTTTGCTCGTGACTAACCTCACTTTGTGAAATAGTAGGTATTCCCATATTTGTTATTGACGATAAGAGATAATTACGGCTGGTTAAGGAGCATAGGGGCCATAACTGTAAAATTTTTTGTTACTTAGGGCACCACGAGTTACTTCCAGTGTATAGATGATAACTTTTCTGCTTTGCTCTATTATTAATCAGTCGTTGACTTGTGTTTCATTTTCCTTTTTAATGGTTATTTTATTTTAATTTGCATGCAGATTCATCTTTTTCTTTCTGCTTCGAGCCTGACACGGAAGCTTACGAAAAGTAGTTTTGTGCTTTATTTTAGAGAGTAGACAGTTAATATTTGCCTGCTTAGTGACTTGTCTAGTGTGTGTATTTCCATTCTCTGGTGCGTGCAAACTGCTATTTTTCTTTTTGTTTAAATACTTATAATCTTAACTCTATATACCTTATCTTTAATGTTTATATCTTTTTGTTATCTATTACGTTTTAAGCAGGCTCTAAGTGACTTGGCATGATATTCACTATTGATGTAAATGGTTTTAATTAATCAGACATGTGGATTAATCTGTCCTTTGATATTTCCCTCAGCACGGAGAGGGCCGGTCTGGTCTTTTGTTTTTTTAGTATGTTTTGAAAGTGGGTTCATTCAGTTGGGCTTTTTTAATATGTTTTGAAAAAAGAATCATTTTGTTTGGGTTTTAGTCGGGTTGTGTGCTTTTTTTTATTATGGGTTTTAGTATGTTTTTATTTGGGTTATTTTAGTTACTAGTTGTTTTCTTTGTGGACATCAATATACCAATGTGGAATATTTTAGTTTTATTAATAAAGTGTTTCTCTTTTATTTGTGTATGCACCTGTGTTGAGTTTAGTGTGTTGTCGCCGACGTGGTATGTCACACAGTGATTGTGGTGTCAGAGTTGTGTTTTATAACTTTTATGTAAAGGTACGGTTTAATAAGCCAGCCTGTTATCGGCAAACAGGCCCGGACCAGGACCCCTTTAAATACTGTTCTATGACTTGTATGTTTGTCAGTTTGTTGGTGTAGATTGGATCTGTGAGCGCTATCGAATTGCGGGTCTTGGAAAATACTAGGTTTATGGAGTCTAGTTTAGTTACTTGAGTTTTAAGTGTAAATGCGGTGTATATTATGACTTGATTGTCAGTGCATCTAAGTGTTTGTAGCATAAGGTGTCTTATAAGCTGTTTATGGACATTTGTTTTGAAATACTTGTGACTATGATTGCCAATAAAACTACGGCCATAGACACTCATTCCTCAAGCCAGTAACTAATACTAAAATCTTCATTTTATAAGCCCTATATTGTAAAAACATGAGTATCGGTACAGTAATTTTTATGCGTGCAAAGTTGTAAAAAAAAATAATAACCCCAAGACAGGCCTAATTAGACTTAGATCTGGACGTAATGACACTAAAAACACTCAATTAAAGATCAGTTTTTCCTACCCGCTCGCGTTGTTTACAGGGGAAGTGGGCGTCTCCCGTGACATCAGCGCGCCGCGCTGCCACAAAGTATGGCGGCTTGCCACATTATGCCTCAGGCGAACTCGCGGCGGCCATTTTGTACTGAGCGAGAGAGGGTTCACTGCGCGGCGTTCGCCCTCTCTTTACTACTCCCATCGTTGGAACAAAGAAGAAAGATGAGTTTTTAGCCTCTTGAGCAATGTTGATTACTCATCTCGCAGTGGTTTGTTGATCTCAGGCTTTCAGCCCCCCCCTCCCAAAAAATATTTCTCACCGCCGTTGCCTGAAATGTTGAAACGATCTCAAAATAAAAATTATTACTTCTTATTTCTGTTACCGAAAATAACGAAGTGATCTCAGACTTTTTGTCCCTCGGGCCCCCCTCGAAAAAAATCATCTCCGTTACTAATAATGTGGAAGTGATTACAGACTTTCGGTTCCCCGCCAAATATCAAGCTTTACGCCCTTGCTCAGACTTTATTTCTTATCTCAATTTTTTTTTATATGAGAATGATCTCAGACTTTCGGTCCCCCGCCATTTTTCTTTTCTCTATTTTTTTATGTTGAAGTGATATCAGGCTATGAGCCGCCTGAAAAAAATTATTCTTTTATCTCCGCTTTTTTATTTGGAAATGAACTCAGGCTTTCAGACCCCGCTCAAAAGGTATTTCTTATCTGTTTTTTTTTTTCATATGAAAGTGATCTCAGAATTTTGGTCCACCGCCAAAACATTATCTCTTAACTCCGATTTTTTTATGCCGAAGTGAACTCAGGTTTTCAGCCCCCGCTCACAATTTATTTCTTATCTGATTTTTTATATGAAAGAGATCTCAGGTTTGAGTCCCTGCTAAAAATTTTTCATATCTTTCTTGCTTAAAATAAAATAGTGATATCGGACTCTCAGTCTCCCTCCCCTCCCCCCGTCCCGCTGTGGAAGTGATCTAAAACTTGCGGTCTCCATCCAAAAATTATATCTCATCTCATTCTTGTTTACATGGAAGTGAACTCAGGCTTTCAGTCCCCGCTCAAAACTTAGTTATCTCAGCTTCAAGTATGAAAGTGATCTCAAGCTTTTGTCCCCGCTTAAAAAAATTATGGCGTATCTTTCTTGCTTAAAAGAAGAAAGTGATCTCAGACTTTCATCCCCCTTCCCTCCCCACCCCACCCCACTATGAAAGTGATTTTAGACTTGCGGCCTCCCACCAAAAATTATATCTAATCTCATTCTTTTTATGTGGAAGTAATCTCAAACTTTCTGTCCCCCGGCAAAAAAAAATTATTTCTTATCAAATAGTAAACATACATAAAAGATCTCAATAAGTTTAAAATATTTATGTCAGTCAAGTCCAGCTCTAGATCTACATCCTGTTCACTTTTAAGGCATAATTTTTTTAAAAATACAGAATCTATAGCTACACCCTTTTCACTATTAAGAGGTAAAAAAGGAATAAAAAACATAATGTATATTTTATCACTTGATCTATGTTACAAAAAGAAAAGTCACACAAGCTAGGGTGATGGAAACCTGCCAAGGCATAAACTCGCTTTTAAGCCTATCAGCGGGAACTTAGGATCATGATGTAAACAAACGGGACCGCAGAAGTTCACTACCGCCGATTTCCCTTAATATATTATAGAGATATTAGCTGCAGTATAGCCTTAGCAGTAGAGAAGTATCCGTTCGTTAGCATAATAGATCTAGATCTAGGAGGATCCGATAGAGTCAAAAGGCATCACATCACTCGTATGGCCAAAGCGTAAACTGCTAGCCCTTCTGTTGTTCGTGTCACCTTATTAATGCCATTCTGTCTCTCCTGTGAAGTGTGAAGTGAATGAAAAAGAACAGAACATTATATCAAAGCAACAGACATTGATTACATTTTGATTTATCGAGATTGTCTTGACCTGTCAGTGTCATCCCAATGCACTCGAACTTGAAGTGAAATTAAAAGTGTTCGGCAAAATAAGGATTAGTCTAGATCTAATCTAGATCTAGACCTATATTGGTAAATTGTCGTTTATTCCCACCGCGACTCTTTATATAGCTATGTGATCCGATCTAGATCTAGCTCTATCTTCGGCACTACTGAACTTCTGCGGTCCCTTTTGTTTTAAATTAATACATCATGGTCGTTATTAATAGAGAATCGGAAGTTCCCGCTGATTGGTTGAAACTAGACGGCTATGCCACAATGTCAAAGCAGATGAGTTTTTAGCCTCTTGTGTCATGTTGATTCCTCATCTTGCAGTGGTTTGTTGATCTCAGGCTTTTAGCCCCCCGCCCAAAAAAAATTTCTCACCTCCTTTGCCTAATATGTTGAAGTGATGTCAAGTTTTCGGTCCCCATAAAAATTATACTCTCTTATTTCTTTTACGGAAAATATCGAATTGATCTCAGACTTTTAGTCCCTCAGCCCCCCTCGAAAAAAATTATCTCTGTTACTTATCATGTCAAAGTGATCTCAGACTTTCGGGCCCCCGCCAAAAATTATTAATTATCTCCGTTCTTATTTATGTGAGAGTGAACTCAAGCTTTAAGCCCCCGCTCAAAATTTATTTCTTATCTCAGTTTTTTTTACATGAGAGTGATCTTAGACTTTCGGTCCCCCGCCAAAATATGTTTTCTTCTCACAAGTTTTTTTTTATTTAGAAGTGATCTTAGGCTATGAGCCTCCTGCTCAAAATTTATTTTTGATCTCCGTTTTTTTTTTTTAATTTGGAAGTGGCTTTCTGCTCCCGCTCAAAATTTATTTATCTCAGTCTTTTTTCATATGAAAGTGATCTCAGACTTTTGGTCCCCCGCCAAAAAAAATTATTTCTTAACTCAGATTTTTTATGCGGAAGTGAACTCAGGCTTTCAGCCCCCGCTCAAAATTTAGTTATCTCATGTTTTTTATATGAAAGTGATCTCAGGCTTTGTCCCCGCTAAAAAATTATTTCGTATCTTTCTTGCTGTGAAAGTGATTTTAGACTTGCAGCCTCCCGCCATAAATTATATCTTATCTCATTCTTTTTATGTGGAAGTGATCTCAGACTTTCTGTCCGCCGCCCAAAAAAAATGATTCCTTATCAAATAGTAAACATACATTTATAAATGAAATGTATACCAATAAGTTTAAAATATTTATGTCATTCAAGTCCAGTTCTAGATCTACATCCTGTTCACTTTTAAGGCATAAATTAAAAAAAAAATGGTACATTTATCACAGAAGCTATCTAGATCTAGATTTACATCTTTTTCCCTTTTAAGAAGACAAAAACGAATAAAAAATATGTATATTTCATCACTAGATCTAGATCTACCAAAAGAGAAGTCACACAAGCTAGAGTGATGGAAACCTGGCAAGGCATACACTCACTTTTAAGCCAATCAGTGGGAACTTCCTATTCTTTATTTATAAGGATCACGATGTAAACAAACGGGACTGCAGAAGTTCAGTAGTGCCCTATCTTCATTAAACTATCGACGAAAAGAAGAGATCACAGGCTAAGTTATAATGAATGAAACTACCATTTTCACACAAAATCTACACAATTTGACGCTCTTTCGGCTGTTCATATCAGATAATATAGATCTAGAATATAAAAAGTTGGGGTGGGACCAAACGAAAAAGCGCCAATAAATTTTCCCGAGTGTTCCTGAGATTAGTCGAATAACAATGGCAGATCAGACGACTTACCTGTTATTTGTTAAATTGCTGCACAGATTTACACTTGTGAGAGCAAAAACAAAAGTGTTGAGCCGATACGTTTAGCGTAGGCCCACACTGGAGGCGACGCGACTTGTCATGGTTAACTTGAAGTTACTGTGCGCTACCCACCGACAAGTTAGCCTGACAATTTGCGTAACAAGACTGGCCTCATGTTTCACGCGGCAACAGTCAGTAGAATTATGCTTGGTCACGTAATGGCACCCCCCTTTCGCTTATCCGACAGAGCCACTGACGTAAGACAAGGCTGCAAAACACAAAGGATAGCTTTGACGCTCCGACAAGTCGCCGACTTGGTGTAGCTCCACCAAAGAAAGAGAGCATTTCAAAACTTGTATTGTTGGAAACGTGAACTGCTGCCTTCAGTGTGGGCCTATGCTTACAATGTTGTCAGACAACAGTGAAGGAAGTTACTGCACATGGATTTTATGTACATTTACATAAAACGGCCAATCATACATTGTTTCTTTCACATCAAGTGAGGAGCCTGGGTGCCACACGAGTGAATAGTCATACACGTAGATCTCGACTCTAGATCTTTAGATCCTAAATTCTAACTACATATATATATATATATATATATATATATATATATATATATATTTGGGTCAAAATCTGAATTGGCGTCCACCTTTTGTGACATACGGTAAAAAATTCAACCATTACTGATTTAATTGAAACTTTCATCATCTATAACTTGATGTATGAGCTTCTACTATTAGTCAAAATCAATGTCTTATTCCGCCCATGTGAAAAATTAGAGCCACCATGAATAGTAAGACTGTGTATGTTACTCGTAACACCGTCACACATTAATTGAAGGCACATTCTATCAGAAACATGAGACAAATCCACAAAAACTGCTCTGAAGACCAAGGGGTGATTTAGTACAATCATTTAAACACAGATATATTTGCTGTTACAGAGCTCAAGGTGGACAGAGAACAGTTAGATCAACTGTGTTTGTTATGTAACACCAAACAATTCAATACTGCTACAAACATTTTAAAACTGACAAGGAAAATTTGAACATTATACAAAAAGACATGTCCATGGCATTGAACAGATACTATTTTCTCAAAGTGTACAGAATAAATTTATATGCCATAAAATTAAAACACTGGCAAACACAAAAACTCCATGAAAGGAGTAGGTTATGTAACATGTAACTTCTGAAACAAGATAACATAGTGCTTTTGAAAGCATCTGTAGCATAAAACTAAAAAGGAATTTCATAAAAATTGTCACCATCTATAACTTGATGTATGAGCTCCTAGTATTCCTCAAACTCAATGCCTTATTCCGCCTGTGAAGCCATTGTAAATAGTAAGACTGTCTACGTTACTTGTAACACTGTCACACATTCTAAAGGCACATTCTAACAGAAACATGAGATAAATCCACAAAAACGGCTCTGAAGACCAAGGGGTGATTTAGTATGATCATTTAAACACAGATGTATTTGCTGTTACAGAGCTCCAGGTGGACAGAGAACAGTTAGATCAACTGTGTATGTTATGTAACACCAAACAATTCAATACTGCTACAAACATTTTAAAACTGACAAGGAAAACTTGAGCATTATACAAAAAGAAACGTCCATGGCATTATACAGTTACTATTTTCTCAAAGTGTACAGAATCTATTTATATACCATATAACTACAATGTCGGCAAACACAAAAACCTCCCTGAAAGGAGTAGATTATGTAGCACAAACATCTGAAACAAGATAACAAAGTGGTTTGAAAGCATCTGTAGCATAACAATAGTAAGTGATTTTGTTGAAATTGTCACCAACTACCACGGGGAAAAAATATGACTCACTAACTGGATCTTGTGGATCTTAGCATGAGTTATGAATCACCAAGAAAACAATGTTTTGTAACGTATGCGTTTGAAACCTAACAATAAATCACCACTGGCGCATTGAATTAGAAAAATCAGCTAGTGGTATTGGTCTTTGTTCAATATTGAGACAACAAGAAAGCTCGTATTACAGCACATCATAAAAATAAAAACCTTCGAGACAATCACAACTTAGTACATTATGCAAATACGAGCGTTTTCGTGCTACGTAACATACTCCTCTGCTTTTCCCATAATTAGCTCTGCGTTAGAAGAGAAAATACCTAGCGCCTTATCTATCATTATTCATTTCAGAACTATAAATTTAGCGGGAAAATTATGACTTACTGACTGGATCTTGTAGGTCTTACTCTGGTTCTTAGCTTAAGTTATGAATCACCAAGGAAACATTGTTTCATAACGTGCGCATTTGAAATCTAACAGTAAATCACCACGGGCGTATTGAATTAAGAAAAGATCAGCGGGGGTATTGGTCTTTGTTCAATATTGAAGCAACAAGAAAGTTCGTGTTACGGCACATTATAAAAGAGACCTTCGTGGCAATCGCGCCTATGTGCGTTATCTAAATATGAGCGTTTTCGTGCTATGTAACATACTCCTATGCTTTTCCCACAATTAGCACTAGGTTGGATCGGAACATACCTAACGCCTTTTCTTTCATTAACCATTTAAGAATCATAAATTTAATGGGAAAAAAATAAGACTCACTAACTGGATTTTGTAGATCTTAATCTAGATCTTAGCGCCAGTTATGAATCACTAAGAAAAGATTGTACCATAACGTACAAATTTAAAATCTAACAATAAATCGCGTCGCTGTTATATAGATCAGCTAGTTGTATTTTCCTTGTTCAATATTGACACAACAAGAAAGCATGTAGCGCGGCATATCAAAATGATAACCTTTGTGACAATCATGCCTACGAACTTCAAACACGAGAGTCTCCGTCACCGGTAAAAAAAAAAATAACATAGTCAGAGGGACCAATTTACAATTAGCCTCGGCCAGTAAAAACGCCAAATGGAGCCTTTCTTTTCTTTTACATGCTTTGGATGGATAAATGTGTGTGTGTTTCTCTCTCTTTTTTTTGACTTTCGGGGGTTACGGGAGCTGGGGAAGAAGTATCTTTGAAAAAAGGACCTGATCAAAAGCATAGTGTATACAATTTAGAACCAATTTACAAAAATTTTTAATGATTACAAGGGGTCCAAGTAATAAAGAGGTAGTAAAAAAAACTATTCAAGTTTAGCGCGCGGTTTCAAACTCGCCACATTTTAATTTTTTTCTTTTTTTTTTTTAGTTATATTTTCTCTAGAGTATTGTGAATGTTGTCTGTGTTACTTACTTAGATCTAAACTTTTAAACCGATACTGGCATTCGTCTATAGTTTCATCAAGTCCAATGCGATTTTAGAGGGAATTTATTTTTATTATTGACAAGATGAGGTCACACTGAAATATTTGTTTTGCCTTTTTTTTTATCTTACAGAAAAATTCTACTAAAACAAATGTGTACGTTATAGAATTACAAAGTGTCGCGTTACGTGATTTATGTGCGTGTACATTATTTTCTACTTTCTGAACACCAAACTCACCTGGCTTGTCAACCTCCTTTTATTCCTTTGTCCAAGAGGTTTTCAATGCTCGAGAGTCTCAGGTTCAACTAAGTCTATTGAAAAATGTGGACAAAGCCGCTTAAAGTCGGCTCTATCAATTACTGGCCAACTGAAATTTCGCGTACATTACGAAAGTGTAACACAATTTTTTGCTTGAGGCTTCTAACCATAATTAGTGACTCCCTTTTTTTTATTACCTCGGTCTTTTTTTTTTACTTTGATAGTTTGACTATTCATCTTTCATGTGAAACGCGGCATTAAGAAAAATAAAGTATAAATTAAAAAACAGACAATGTTTAAAAATAGATCAAATTATAAAACCAAAATAATGTACACAGTGACCTATGGGCCACTAGGAAGAGAGGGACACTCTGTCCACGAGGCGGTGTATGGCTGTGCACTATGTCTGGCCTATGTAAATGAGGCCAGTCAGCAGTTTATAACTCTTTGCATTCTCGGGGGAGGGACGTAAAAGAGGCCACCTCGCAAAATGTCACGTTTTTAGTGCTTTTTTGTACGGCAATTCGCATTTTGACCCATATATATATATTTATATATATATAGCATGAGAAGAATTGATTTATATTTTTTATTTCCTCATTCTTTTGCCACTCTTACCCTTGCTTTTGCCTCTCCATACAACCATCCATATTTAGAATTTGGCTTTTTGAAAAATGATAGGCCTACATTTTGCCATTGTTCTGTTAAATTTGGGTGCACAAAATGATTAGATCTTGAACTGGGCTAGATTATATTATATATATATATATATATATATATATATATGTATATAAAGATAATTGTTTTCTTAGCCATATAGTAAGTTTGAGGCAGTCTCTCTTGTTATCACTAATATCAGTGTGTAATTTTCCCGATTTGGTGTGTTGCAGTGATCTTTAAATGTTTGGTAGATGTGTCAAACAAAGTGGCGTAAAAAGTTGAATAATAGAAAAAGCATGACCATTGATTGTTTTCTTAAATAATTGATACCAGATGAAAAACTTGGCTCTGTCAGTTTTGAAGTTACACAGAAAGGTATCAATCCTGAAAAATTCAAAACTTTCTATGTTTGAGGGTTCGCTAGTGTTCAGTAGTCAAATTTTCAATTCCATCACTTCTCATAGTTGTAATATGCACATATGTAGTAATGATTAGTGATAGACAGTTGTAAATTTCCATGATAGTGTTTCTTCTTTATTGGGTCAAAGAAATGAAATAATAAAGCTGTACCTATATAAGGTTAGATAACAGTTATAACTGAAGAAATGAATGCTGAAAAAGATAGGAAAGATGTGTTTCAAGAGGAGATGAGCAGGAAAGTGGTTCAAAAAAGCAAACTCAATGCTAGCTTATTTAGATCTACATACCTTTATAGTTTGTATCCTCTACAAAAGGCTTGCAATAGTCAGTCCTTACTAGATTATGTATGCATTCATTTGAAAATTGTGTCGGTATACTTTGATGGCTCTCCCTTACAGTTTTAAAATGTCCCCACTCTATCACTGCTTTTAAAATATTAAAAATTGGTCTATTATATTTTAATACCCTCTTTCTCCAACAGTAACATATTCTAACCTTTAAAACTTTCCTCTCTTTCTCTTTTCCTCTGTACTCATCGTACCATCCATGAGGATAAGCCAAAAATTAGAGCTGTTTAGAAACTTGCGTCTATTAACTATAGAATTATCATGATAATAGCTACAAATATTCTCTAAACCTCAGGATCCTATTCCTGGTTCTCTGACGCTTACACCAAGGATAGGATTCACTGTATTTTTTTTTAACTCTCTAAACATTTGTCTCAGCCACAAGAGATTTCTAATACTCTATGGTGCCACAAAAGCTCAGTCGAAATTACAGTCCTATGATTGGCCTTTATTGCATCAAATTGCAAACTATGATATTATTCAAATTTTTCCAAAGGAAATCTTATTTAATATTGGCCTTCTGACTACTCTTATTAGTTACTTAATGAGAAAATCCTGATATTTACTATCTAAAATTGTATCTGGATCTATTGCCGGCATAAAAAATATTATCTTGTTCTCATTTATAAATCTGAATATAAAACAAGGCAGATGTATAATTCATTAGTTATTTCACTGGTATACATAGAGACACTTTCAAATAGCCAAGCATATACATCACTAAGGTCAGCCAAAGCATTGAAAAAATGTTTTGAAGGATTAGCCTGGCCAAAATTTTAATGAAAGAAAAACTATAAAAATTGGTCTTTAAAGTAAGGATAAAGTACACTTCAGTGATCATAGTGAATAGAACTTACCCAGATAGATGGATGCATAATTACGACAGAGAAAATGTAAAGAAGCACATTGCTGGATTGATCACCTCATGGATTATGATCACAAACAAAATATTGGACACATTTTCAACCATCCATGTGCATCAAACCAGTTTTTACTTGCACTAGCATGGCTTCAAACTGTCTAGCTACCTACACATAGAGTTTTGTATCCTGCCAACCAAAGCATCAGGCATAACACTAACAGCTTCTTCTTACACCACCATCACTCGCTGGCTGCTTACACATAACCAATTCTGCATCTTGCCACTGTTATTATAACATCAAACCAATTAGCCCTGGCAGCTGCTTATTCTGGATTAATCTCTCGTCTGAATTGATTGAACCTAGAAAAGGGATTTGATGGTTTACATTTGATTATCCATGTTTTAGGAAGTCTGTTGTGTAATGTGCTCTATAATCTGGTTACATTTGAATCTTCAGTTGTTTGTTAAGCACTAAAATGCTGTCTGTCTGTTTTTTTTTGTGAGCATGTGTGCGCGTGTGTCCCTGAAAACTATCCTTTGTCCCTGAAAATGGACTTTGGTGTCCCTGAAAACATACTTTTGAGGTTGGCAGGTCTGCAACTGATTCATTCAAGTCTAAGTAAACATATTTCTGAAACACACAAAATATGTTTACTTGGACTTAATGAACCAACTATAAAGACCCTTGGTGTCTCAAGACTCAGTTAAAAAAGCTTTTGAAGCAAACAACTAGAAGAAACCAATTTAAAAAACGAAAAATGAGGACTTCATTACACTTTATTTGACGCTTTAGCTCTGTTGATATTCTTTTTTTTGTTGTTGTTGTTGTTTTATTTGCTTTATCTTTCTAGACTTATATAGAATTCTGTCGTCCTGCTTAATATTCGAAGGGCTCCCCTGAGATATGCACCTGCGCAGTCGATCCACTTGTTGTACTACTTCGCAAACTGATCCACTGGAATCTCGAGCTCTGTGTTTTTGCCTTGATTTCTATTATAATTGTGGTTTTAAGGACTAGTTGTATTTTAAACTTAGCCTGTTTAATATTAACAACGTTCTCTACTGCTTTATTGCTGTTTTGTATTGAAATTCTGTTGCTCTTAGCCGTGTAACCTTTGTGTTTACCCAGCGAGTCACATCATTCTGACCTGTGACTCCACCATAGATGATGTTTCGAGTCTGGTGCAGACCAGTTATTAAACTATCAAGTATCAAACAAGCGCATTAGTTTGCTTTACAACGTCTTTATATAATATTGGACAAAAAAGGGCCCGTGACGAAACAGTTTTTAATAGTCTCAAAGAGCAAATCCTAGGTTGAGCTCCGCTAATTCTATTTTTAAGATGGCGAACAAAGAATGCAAAGACAAAGCACCCGGGCCCGAGGCTGACCCAGTTCTTTCGAGTCTGGTGCCTAAAAAGCCTGGTTGTCACCTCTCGAGGTCAACCCCAGCTGCCCCGCCCTGCATCGCTAGTCCTTCGGAACTAGCGCCTGACCAGAGCAATGAACTGTGTGTGAGTGAGCCTGGACCTAGCCCTAGGTCTAAAGAAGCGCAGAGCGCAGGTAAAACGAGGCACGCAAAAACTTTCACGGGAAAAAATTAACCGAAACAAAGGGAAGGAACTTGTGAAACATAGCAAAGCAACGGGCAGGGGCAGCCCTACTAGCGCTAGCGCTAGTGAAAAACCTGCGGACGCCACGAACAATGATGATATTCGTATCATTAAAAATCAAATGCAGGTTTTGATTGGACTCGTACCCGTCATCAGCGAGATGAAAAGTGCCTACGATTCTTATTTAGAGGACTCTCGTGAAGAGTCTGAGTGTGAAGGCAATAGTGGTATTGTCAATGACGATGTTGCCGGCCCTTCGGGGGTTGGCGAAAATATTCCTGATGCAGTGACACAGGACTCTATGCTGTATTTCGACAAGGTAGCGGGCACTAGTGCACCGTCAGAAATTAACGTCAATGAAAACATCTCTAAAGGAGTGTCCAAGATTCTCGCAGAAGGCTTGTCGAGAGAGACATTAAAGGAAATAAGCAAAAAATATGCTATGCCTTCTAACTGCCCTAGACTTGATGTAGTCCATTGCAACACAGAGGTGTACAAAAATGCTAGCCCTAGGGCTAGAACCAAAGACTCTGCGCCACAAATGATTCAGAAATCTCTTCTGAAGGGCATTACAGCAATAACATTTGCTTTCGATAAGATGTCACAAAATGAAGGTGACAA
>BLXT01005617.1:309817-323888 GCA_019648995.1 Plakobranchus ocellatus
TCACATACACTAGATGTTTTCCGACGGCATTCCTTTAAAGGAGAAATAAAGGAGGAGTATTCCTCTCTGTGCCAGGGCACTTACTCTGTAGAAGGATCCCTCTTTGGGCATAACGTCCAGGAAAAAATCAAAGAGGTAAATGAATATATTCGGGTAGCCCGATCAACCTGGCGTTTCCAACCATACAAGCCCAATATGCGGAGGTTCCCTTATTTAGGCCAGCGCCAGGGTTGGAAAAGAAGAGGAGGGGGGAACGGAAATGCACAGACGAACACTATGGCCTCGCAGAATCGAAGCAATTGGGGACAGCAAAGGAAAGCATTCCCATCCAAAAGATAAAGGTATATGACTCGCCCACTAGTGGTAGTTTTAGTGATAAATTTCATAAGAAAGGAGGCAAGATCAAGGCTTTCATTCATGTATGGGAAAAATTTACTTCCGATCCATTCATACTTGGCTGTATCAGTGGGTGTAAAATTGCGTTTGTAAGTCAACCTGATCAAATAAGGGAGCCTCACCCGCTAAAATTATGTAAAGACCAAGAATTAGCTTTGAAGAACATGCTTCATGAATTTCTAAGAGAGGGGGTGATAGAAAAATGCAAGCGTGAAGAAGGTGACTATATCAACAATGTTTTTCTTAGGGAAAAAAGGTCCTCTAATGCTGCTGATAAAAAATACAGAATGATTTTGAACGTTAAACAATGAAACACCCATGTCGAGTATACTCACTTCAAGATGGACACCCTTGAATCTTGCCTCAATTTAATGGAGCGTGGCTGTTAGAAAAAGTGTTATATGGCCAGCATTGATCTAGAAAATGCTTACCACTCTGCCCCTATCCATTCTGAATACACAAAATTTCTTAAATTTCAAATAGATGACCAGTTTATATAAATATTTAGTTCTGCCTCAAGGATACAGGGACAGCCCCAGAATCTTTACTAAGCTAACCAAACCCATTATTTCACACCATCACGAAAGGGGAATTTTATGCAGTTTGTATATTGATGACCTTTACATTCAAGGCTCAGATTTCGCAGACTGTCAGCAAAAAGTTGAATATGCATCTTCTGTGCTAAAATCTTTAGGGTTTGACATTTCACCTAAATCAGCTTTAACCCCTTCTCAAGAAATCCATCATCTGGGATTTATTCTAAACTCAGAACACATGACAGTGACTCTTAGTGGCGATAAAAGAGAACATGTAGAAACACTAATCAACAAGGTGCTTCTCACACCTATGATCACAGTTAGGACCTTGGCCCAAACTGTAGGAACTCTAATCGCCTGTTTCCCTGCAATTGAATATGGGCAGCTCTATCACAGGCACCTAGAAATTCTCAAAATAAATTCTTTAAAAACAGTTTATGATTTTGAAAGACTCATATTGTTGTCTGAAGAAGCTATGAGTGACTTAAAATGGTGGCTTAATGATGGCCTGAAGAGCAAAAAGTCTTGTGAGAGAAAAACCACGGGCAACCATCAAGTCAGACTCGTCTGGCTACGCATGGGGGGCAGTGATGAATAATACTGATAGTGGCACGAGTAATAGCGTTACTCATGGTATGTGGCGCGATGATGAAAGGAAGGAGAACATAAATGTTTTAGAATTTAAAGCAGCTATGCTCGCTGTCCAGTCTTTATGCAGAGAACTGACTGACTGTCATGTGCGAATCGAGATTGACAACACAACAGCTGTAGCGTATATTAACAGCATGGGAGGCACCCGCTCATTAAAATGCAATGACATAAGTAGGCAGTTAATTACATGGTGTAAAGCTAGAGGTATATGGCTGTCAGCCTGTCATATCGCAGGTAAAGATAACGCCAAGGCGGACAGTTACAGCAGAAAGCAATCAATTCACACTGAATGGACACTAAATAAAGCGATGTTCAAAAATCTCTGTCAAACATTTGGTACACCTGTAATTGATTTGTTTGCATCACGCACTAATCACCAACTGTCTCGTTACATGTCCCTGTATCCAGATCCCAACGCTGAGGCAATTAATGCATTCCTTCATTCTTGGGACGAGTATGTTTACATATTCCCACCGTTTAACTTAATCCCCAGGGTATTGAAGAAGCTGGTGGAGGATCAAACGGAGAGAGCCTTAATTATAGTTCCAATGTGGACGACACAATCCTGGTACCCAAAGTTGGAAACTATGCGGAAAAGCCAAACAATACACTTAAAGCTATCAAAAACACTAATGTTTCTTCCATCAGACACAAAAGCAATTCATCCTCTCTACAGGAAACTGAGGTTGACGGCTTGCATCTTGTCAGGGAAAAAATGAGAAGTATTGGCATGTCCCGCACGACCTCAAAAATAATACTTAGCAGCTGGAGAGAGAAAACACAGCGACAATACAGCATCTACCTTAAACGATATGAAAGATTTTGCAAAACCAAGAATGCTGATCCATTCGATAGAAACGAGAAAACTTTAATAGCCTTTCTCACTGATATGTATAAGAAAAAGTATGGATATAGTGCTATTAACACTGCGAGAGCTGCTGTGTCTAGTGTAAATGATGTGGGATCTCACCCTCCTGTGTGCAGGTTTATGAGAGGCGTGTTCAACCTGCGGCCCAGCTGCCCACGTTATACGTATATATGGGACGTATCCTTAGTATTGAAATACTTACGAACTCTCGCTCCATCAACTGGACTCAAACTCCAGTCATTAAGTGCTAAATTAGCAACTCTCTGCGCTCTGGTCACAGGCCATCGATGTCAGACATTTCATGCTATGGACATAAAACACAGGCAAATTTCCGAAGGAAAAGCTAAATTTCATATCGCTCCTTTGTTAAAGACAAACTCACCTAAGAATCCTATCTCAACAATAACACTTAGAGCCTACCGGGAGGACAGGCGGGTTTGTGTGTTCACATGTTTAAAACTTTATTTAAAACGAACGAAACATCTGAGGTCGACGACACAGTTATTCATTAGCAATTATTCTCCTCACAGTGCAGTGACCAAGGACGCCTTAGCTAGGTGGATCAAGTCGATGCTAAATAAAGCTGGCACAGATACTAATGTATATAAAGCTCATAGCACGAGAGCCGCAGCCTCGTCTGCTGCAGCCAGAAGCATTGATATTGCTCAAGTGATAAAAACTGCAGGCTGGAGTCGAGAACAAACTTTTGCAAAGTTTTACAATAAACCGGTACAAACCGAAAGTGCTAGCGCTCAGTTTGCTAATAGCGTTCTCAACTCAAAATCAGTCTCTCTTTGAAATCTCAGGGGAGCCCTTCATGAATATTAAGCAGGACGACAGAATATATAAATTAGACGAGGCTTACCTGTAAGCTGAAGTATAATTGTGATTCTGTCGTCCTGTAATATTCTGAAGGGTTCAACTGCCCTCCCTTATAAATTTGTGTTCCCTCCCTGTGTTACATTTGATTAATCATGGTATAGTTGTATAGATTGCACATATGTATATATGTATATGAGCTCTTGAGATCTCCATTATTGGATGTGAACGGTAATGGATTATCACCTCACATCTTGATGAGACTGCTTTCTCGTCGTTAAAATGTGGATCGACTGCGCAGGTGCATATCTCAGTTGAACCCTTCAGAATATTACAGGATGACAGAATCACAATTATACTTCAGTTTACAGTTAAGCCTCGTCTAATTTATATATTATCCCTTGTTTTCTCTTATGTCATCTAAATTTTTTACTATTTTTTGTGTTAGTGATAATGATTTAATTAACATGAAACATCTTAATGTTTATAAATCTACTTTCTATTGAAAGTCAGTTTTTTATATGATACATGTATAAACTAAGGAAAAGGGAGAAAAAATCTAGGCTATGATTAAATAAAAATGCCAAACCTGCAAAGTGAGGAAAGAAGGTGAGAGGTGGTTGTCTCCAAGAGAATACCTCTGCCAAAGCGATCCATAGGCAAGCTATACATAAAATATACTGAACTTTTATTGTTTTGGAGGTTGCATCCTTTTACAGTTCCTCTACCCTTCTTTTTTTTAGTGATAGATCTTTTTAAGGTTTAATTTTAGAGAGATTTACCTCTTCACAATCTATTAGTTTCTGTTACAATAGTTGGCCATTAATGGGTCTATTTTGACTATCCTACTTCTACTTTTTTGTTCCTATCTTTTTTTTTATTGATGAATTAATCAAGGATTTTCTATTAAAGCTCATCAGGCTTTGAAGAAAGGAGTATCAGGGCATTTTGTTTCAACAAAATGGCAGCCTATTATTTTGATCGGAATATCAAGGCAGTTATTTTGGATGTAACAGGTGTTCTAAAAGAAAGTGGACATGCTATTGAAGGATCGGTTGAGGCTGTTAGCAAGTAAGTCAAAATCAGGATAAGTTCAATAAAAAAATTCAGCTTGGCTTTTTATTAAATATCTGTGCCTGAGAAATACATGATAAAAAGATGACATATACATTTTATCAGAAAAATAGTAAATTGAATGATATATGTAAATTTATTCATGCATGATGATAAAGTAAGTTTATCATGATTGTTACTGTTAGAAGATATTGTCATAGTTTTTGTGAGGGCCAAAAATTAACTGTTTTATTACTTTCAGTGTTTCAACCTAAATGTAGGGTTTCATTGTTAAGCTTATATGCTTGTTGAAAAAACAATAAGCCTACTTTTTGCTTTATACGAGGGATGTCCGAAAAGAAACAGGAAAAGGGGCATAACTCAAAGAGTTTTGATCAGATAAATTTGAAACTCACACAGATTGAAGTTCACTCTTCCACTACTTCTCAACGTAATCCCCGTGGAGATCAATGCATTTTTGCCAGCGCGACAGCAGCGAATTGATACCCACTCGAAAGAAACCAACATCAAGATTATCAAACCAATTCCTCAATTCACTGATGAGGTCATCTTCTGTCTCGAAAGCCATGCCTCCTAAATGGCGCTTCAAGGGTCCAAACAAATGAAAGTCAGAGGGTGCCAGGTCTGGACTGTGGGCAGGATGAGGGAGAATTTCCCAACCGTAGCGCTGCAGCCATTGCTTTGTAAGGTTTGCGACTCCATGACTTGGAAACATCCATCCTCTCCCGTCACCAAAAAGTTCAAAGTGCAGAGGTCCGCAGCTAAAGTGATGGCTACCGTGTTCTGGGATGCGAAAGGTGTGATCCTCTTAGACATTTTGCCATAGGGTCAGTGTATCAATGCTGCCCGATACTGCAGCACTCTTGGCCACCTTAAAGAAGCAATTCGTCGCAAAAGATCTGGGCTCTTGAGAAGGGATGTTGTGCTTCAGCACGATAATGCGACCCCTCATTCGGCAAACCTTACACAGCAATGGCTGCAGCGCTACGGTTGGGAAATTCTTCCTCATCCTGCCCACAGTCCAGACCTGGCACCCTCTGACTTTCATTTGTTTGGACCCTTGAAGCGCCATTTAGGAGGCATGGCTTTCGAGACAGAAGATGACCTCATCAGTGAATTGAGGAATTGGTTTGATAATCTTGACGTTGATTTCTTTGGAGTGGGTATCAATTCGCTGCTGTCGCGCTGGCAAAAATGCATCGATCTCCACGGGGATTACGTTGAGAAGTAGTGGAAGAGTGAACTTCAATCTGTGTGAGTTTCAAATTTATCTGATCAAAACTCTTTGAGTTATGCCCCTTTTCCTGTTTCTTTTCGGACATCCCTCGTAGGTCTATAGCACAAACATACAAATGGTCATTGTTTGAATAAACACTCTAAATAAAGAACAAAGGAGTTGTTAGGATCTACTGCACTTGTTAAGATCTGATTTAGGAATATAACTCTTCGGGTTCATTCAGAGGTTTAGGATTTCCAACTACCTGTACTGGGTTCGACTGCCTGCCAGTTAAAATATAATTATGGAGATGACTCCGAACTCATGGATTCAACTTATACACGAATTAAAGATTTCCTTAAGTTGATTGTAAGACCAAGAGGTCCCGTATACTAACTAGACTTAATCATTCTCACAAATGAATAACTCAAGAATAGTGCACTTCGAGGACAGATTATTAATTTAATTAGTTATTGTTACAGAGGAATGTTATTTCACGTACACAATCAACACATAATATTTCGGTAGCTCCGTTCCGCATCACAGTAATCCCGTGCGTGGCGAGATCAGTCCCGTTGTTCAGACTTCAAGGCCGGCGTATCCTCCGTAATATTCTGGTGGCAATACCAGTCTGTCGAGTACGGATCCCTTCCAGCCATTAAGGGTGTTGTAACCTCCATAATATTGTGGTGGCGTTCTCGATAGTATGGGTCATCAACCCCAGGCAAGCGGGTTCTACAAGCCCAGAAGGCTGTATACAATTGTCATTCTGACTGTCTTCGGATATCTTCCCGTATAATCACAATAGAGCAGTTTTTTCCGAGAGCACAGGATAACAAATTACTTTTCATTTACTTCTTTGCACCTATATAGAAACAGCAACTAAAGAGAGAAGAGGCAGGACATTAGTTACTTACGAACTGAAAATGAATTATAAATTTACCTATACAATCACATGAAAAATTAACTATTTCCTCGGAATGAACGAAACATTGATGTAGAAATAAAAGTTATAAGTTATTTAAAATGTACCTAGTCGAACTAGCTTTACTGCACGTCCTGCCACTTCGCTCTCACAAACACAATTGACAAATACATAATTTTAATCTATCATTTCAATTCCTGAACTATAGTTCGGACACATTTAAGAGTTCTATAGTTCGGACACATTTAAGAGTTCTATTCACTAGTGATCACACAAATAAGTTTCAAAATCCTTTTGTTTAACTCCCGGCATAAACAATAGCCCAAGTAGAGACCCTTCCAGCTTATAACAATAGTGAGTGAAAATCTCCTACCCATACTTAACAGGAGTAAAGTTAATTTTACGCGCTTTGGCGAGAATCTTACATATGCAAGGATTGGTGTTATCATTTAAGCTGTTCAATGCAGTGTAAATTACTGTGGAGTTATTGAAAACTGTTTCTGTGTTTCACTATTATAATTATGTATTATTAATACCTTTTCAATTTATTCTTTTTTCGTTTTTGTAGGTTGCTGAACAGTGGCCTTCAAGTGCGGTTTTGTACAAATGAAACCACAATCACCCGCAGCACTCTTTTAAATGAGCTTGGCTCACTCGGCTTCACTATTGATGATAAAAAAGTGTTCCCTCCAGCTCCTGCTATGTGCCAAATATTAAAAGAGAGAAAGTTGCGTCCACATTTGTTAGTCCACCCAGGTATTACACTTACAGCATAAAAGGTCATGTTTAAACTGTAAGCTTAAAATTCAAACAGTGTTTATTATTTTTACAGAGTTTTCTTCTCCTTCTTCAGGTACTTTGTCTGGAGCACACATTAACGCTCCGCTCAAACTAATCTCAGTTAATCTCATAAAGTTGTCATTGCCACCCTTACCTGTTACCCACGACTTTAGACTTTCAATAAAAGTTATTCTCTGTCTACCTCTACTGTGTTTGCCTTCAATCTTTCCAGTGATTGCGAAGGGTTCTAAACCCTTGTGTTGGCAAATATGGCCTAAAATCTGTAGTTGGCTCTGTCTTATAGTTTTCATTAGTGATTGCTCTAGCCTTTTTTAGTTCCAATTCATTGGACTATTTTCTGTCCATGATATCCTCATCATTCTTCAGATAAACCACATTTCTACTGCTTCTAGCTTTTTCTCTGTTTGAGTGATTCCTTGTTTATTGTCCAACACTCACTACCGAGGCCCTCCATAATACCCATGTTGACCTATTTAAGTGTGGAGACTGATCAGCTTTGGTTGCGTATTGCTTGGCCACGCGTAGTTAATGTTCTAAATTTGTTTATGACCCTTGAGCTTTACGTCAAACTTATGCGGTGACAAAAGCGGCATTGATAGGAAAAAACAGAGTTATAGAGGGCAAGAGGGAGAGAGAGAGTTGTTTTTCTATGTTGTTTATGAAACTGTGGCTTCTGTTATTAGCTTGTTATTGTAGGTGGATATTATGGGTGAAGCTATGTCAAAGAATACCTGAAGGAGTAAAACTAGTTTAAAACAAATAGTACTGTGGTCTATTGAATACTGAAGAAGAAGAAGATGATAATGATGCCCAACGATGATGAAAAATATTGGTAGTGATCACATAGTGAAGGGCACAACATAGATGAGATTAAAAAAAGGATGTCTTACTTAAGTTGTCTGCTGGCTGTTGTGAGTGTTAGTAAAGGAGATGACAAAGAAGTATTACACAGAGCAGACAAAAGCGATAAAAACATATAACACACTACACAGTACTAAAGTATGTGTGTAGTTGTAATTAATGATAATAATGCGGATAATGATAGTGATGCACATTAATGAAAATAAATCATAACACACATGAAAACACAGAAGTATAAACCATAATAGATAGGCAAGAAGTTTGTTGTTGTTGTTGGTATTGCTGTTACTCCCACTTTTGTTGTTTGGAACATTGTAGCATTTGCAAACAAGCTAAACATATGCACAGAGCCTATAATCAAAATAACAGTAGTACAAACATAGTGCTTACCTTAGTTGCATAAACTGTAGAAATATTGTCTGGAAATACTCCATTTTACTGAGAATGCCTAGGCTTAGGAGAGAGAAAACAAAAGTGGAGACCAGCTGTCTCTCTCCTCCCAGCTCGGTATCCCCCTCCCCTCCTCCCACAACTTAAAATAGTAAAATAAAAGTAAAGCCTGAAATAATTTTGCTGCAATGTAAATCTAGAAGGGGCTGGAGGAGGTTTTGATTTAAATGTTGCTGTGTTGTTTATAAAATGCTCTTAACGTTATTTTCAACATCTCCTCTCCATTTTAAAAAAATGGCAGCTGAACATCAAACTCTTCAACCCACATTCTTAGGTTAGATAGATAGAGATCTGTTGTAAAAAGACAGTGATAAAAGCTTTACATTAAGTAAAAGTTCCAAAGCTGAGCTCATTTTTTGAAAAAAGTGAAGTTTATTGTTACTGAATGGAATTTCACCCTTAATATAGTCTTAAAATGGTCAGAAATAATTACTAATAAAGTATAATTTATATTAAATAAAGAATAAAATGTACTCTTATTATATAATATATTGCTTGGCCATTGTTATTGAGCTCAGCTTCAGAACTCTTTAAATTTTGCACTGTCGGCAGGTGTTTGAACCATGATTACAAGTTCTATCTAGCTTTAGCAATCCGGAAAATAAGCAATCCAAACTGCTAGCCACATGCACATTCTAAATCTCTTACAAATGATGCCACAAGAACATTCTCTCATCATAAATTCAGCTGACTACTATACACTACAGTGGAATATGATGTTATCAATGGGAGTTGCCTTTTTTTATCAATGACTAGAGTAGTGAGAAAACAATGCAACATATTAATGTTACATTATAATTTACAATTATTTTAACTATTTCTGTTATATTATCGAGCTACCGATATCATAGTAGTCGTCAGTTCGACTAACAACTAATTGTAGAAACATCGACTAGCTTCTCTTTCTTTGAGGCCGGCCTCCACAGAAAAAATAGGTCAAACCAGGTATCATACCTGTTACTGAGAAAGCCAAGCTCACTACCATACAAAAGTACTGACCATACATACACCTTCATTACCCTTATTTTGGTTTTCATAGTTATGTTTCTGTTCTCAGTATTGGTTTAATTTTTTTGGAATGTATCTTTGGCCATAGCTATTCATTTACTAATTTCACTTGTGCACTTGCCATCGGATGTTATCAGCCAACCTAGATATTCGAATTTTGTAATTTGTTTGATTTGCTCGACTTTGCTAACGAGATTGCACTTGGGGTTAGAGGTTTTTTTTAGATGACCATACATTCCTTTTTCTGAATATTCAAAGACAGGCCCATTCTTTCGCTCTCTAAAACTACAGTATTTAGAAGTTTTTAAAGTTTTTTGCCAGATTCTGCTATTAAAACTATCATCTGAGATTTTTGTCAATGAAAAAGAAACCAAGATCATGTTACAATCAACTAGAATTTTCCATTTTAAAATATATTTGGCTGTCATAAAATGGGCATTTATATTTTATTTCAGTGAATCATTTAAAACAAAAATCACAATAACTTGCATTAGTAAAGTGTATTCTATTTTTATGTTACTTTTTTTTTTTTATTTCACCAGTTTCAAGTAATAATTATTTTACTTTATCCCTGAATTTTAGCTGTCTTGGACGATTTTGCCAGTATTGACCGGAGCAATCCCAATTGTGTCATCATTGGGGATGCCACACAACAATTCACCTATGAAAATCTCAATACAGCTTTCCAGTGCCTGATGAGGCTAGAAAAACCAGTATTATTCTCTTTAGGAAAAGGGTAGGTTTGATGCTTATTGTAATCTATGTCCATTTTAATCAGTATGTTTTTTTTTTCCTTTTTCTCATAATAAAGTACCTTTTTATTATTTTGACAAAATTGGAGGCTGTAAGGCCACACACTTTGGTCAAATTAGGCCTACATTGATGTGGAAATTTCCAAAATGTTTGTGCATAAGTGTGTAGCTCCCTAGCTTTGTATGGTTCAGATTTTACTCTAGGCCAATGCTTTATGATGCATTGATATTGATTAATGTTTGTAGCATTTGACGACAAGCCTTAATTCAAGCTTTTCTAGATTTCCAGAGGGCTGTTGTTATGTAAACAAGTTCTGAATATGTTTTTTCTTTTCAGAATATTCTGTCACATTCTATTTTCTTCTTATTTATGATATATTAATTTCTAGAAATCTTTCCAGTTAAGAAAATTGGATATATAAATTAAAGGGAGATATTTAGAGATTAAAGGAGGAAAGTGAATCGCTTGCATTGAGGGAACAGATCTACGATGAGTTACAGCCAGTATAGTAGGAAATATAGTGAATTATTGAAAACAGAATTCAGAATTTGGGAGTACAGAGGTAAAGCAGGTTTATTGTTAGACCAAATTAAATTTTAAGCTACAATTGTTTAAGTATGGGCTGAACATTTACTATTTCAATTGGAATGTCTGTAAGTAAATAGAACTTTTCTTCAAATTCTGCAAGATCTAGAGTTATTCAAATACTTTCGTACAAAGATGCAGAGTGTCATCTGTATTAAATTTAGATCTAGATCTAAAATAGTACAGCTACTCATTTTGATCACTGTTTTTCAAAAATGGGTGTTTTTTTTTTAAGCGAAATTCATTATAATGTATAAGCATATGTTAAATAATAAATATGAGTTTATTTGTGATAAAATAAATCATGATAAGGAATCTTTCTTTAAAAGAATGTGATTGTGCAAAATTTTTGCCAGACCTTTTATGAAGTTTGAACACTATCATTGGCACCATCATTGCTGTAGCACAGTTGCTTGGTTAAAATAATCCATTAATCATTTTTACTTTCAGATGGCTGCCATTTCTCCCTCTTACTTTCATACCTATTTAACTTTCCATGAATTTTCCTTAGCAATCTCTCATAAATTTCTAATATAGTTTACATTTTAGCACTTACATCAGTTTGGTGGTCGAATAAGAAATCATATATTCACCTTCTTCCACAGCAATAGTATGAGTGAGAAATAGCCTGTCTTGATATCAATTTAAGTTTTGTAGCCCTTAGTTGTAATAGCCATTTTAAACAAATCTAGAAAGCATACACCATAGGACTTAAGCTTGTAATCATTAAGCTATATCAAAGTATAAACCACCCTTAAGTTGATGGAATTACAAAGGAAAAAGAAACAGTGTAAATGAAGAAGGTCTTCTTTTGATGGTATGGTCTATATAAAGGAGACTATCTTTTAAAAGTGCTTTTTTTCATCCATCCTTTTCTATTCTATATTTTGATCAGGTTAGATTTTTTAATACATACATATTGTTACATCCAGAAATTGATTTAGATTTTTTTTTTCAAAGCTAATTGGGGAGAAATAAATTTTTTAAGTCTGTGCCCTCCGCTCTATGATTTTAAAGGGGCGCTTCCCACATTTCTGGTTCTAAAGGGACTTCCTGCTCTCAATATGCAATCTGTTTGCAAAGTATTTATTTTGTCATGCACATGTGTAGACGAATATTATTTAAGGTTGTTTTCACCCAAAGAATGCTTTGCTTCTTTGCTTTAAGCTCTGGTCCAAAGCAGACCATAGTATATATAATATTTTTACGATAATATCACTCTTTATTTGCATAGAGTTCTAGAACTTTTAACCTCCTAAAACTGAAAATCCATCAACTGAAAATAAAGTAGTAGATGGTATCCCATGAAAGCAGGCTGTGATCAAAATGTATAAAAGGCGCTTGTGTTGACAATCATTGAGATCTACTGGTATTATAAAATTATGTGAATGCAACTTCTTTGAAGGTCTATTGTATACCTTCACTTCTATAGGCAATAGTTTCGTTTTAAAGGTGTAGAACTAAGGGTCTTTGATACTCAATCTTTCCAGAACAAAATTTTGATGAAGCCTTATTTCATTGGATGGCATTTTACACAGTTATGAGATCATCTTTATATATTGCAATGCGTAAAGATAACTTTACATGGTGGTAATTATATGCCTGTTCATAAGCATGTATATAACTTATATAACAATACTTTTGGTCCACTTTAAATTGTAAAAATTGCGAAATTTACAAAATTCTCTTTCAAATTTTAAAACTAGAGACCTTTAAAAATTTGATTTAAAAGAGGAAAAATATATTCACTCTGACATTCAATGCGTTATGAATAACACCAAGTTAAAAAAAAAAAAAAAGATATGAGCAAGATGAACAATCCAAAAGATGGTTATGTAAGTCAAGTTCAGCTTTAATTTTATAAATGTAACAGTGATCAAAATTTTGTACCCTTTGTCACAACAGTAAATATTACCAAGAAGATGGAGAGCTTGTACTTGATGCTGGTGCTTACATGAAAGCTCTAGAGGTGACTATAGACATTATGATACATGTTGAAGCCTTGACTACAAAATAATATATACTTGAGAGAACAAAACTTGACTTTTTGTTAATTGCATACATTTTTAGACCTGTTTCAAGATAAATGGGGTCTTTGGTTTGGAATAAAGCATAATTTTTTTTTCTGTTGGACTTAGTGTTGTTTGAATAAGTTGCCTCCTTTTGCTGCAAGACAATTCTTAACCAGTTCATGAGTCAATAGTAACACCCAGAAACAAATATTCTCATGTGTAAAATTAGTTAGATGATTACTTTATTTACTTGACAAAAATATTTTGGATTGATCGGTTGTTTTTGTTAAGAATGACATATTTTCTCAGGAATGAATTTATGTTTTATAACTACCTGGTATATTGCCTTTCAGTATAGTTTTGCTGATGCCCCATCAATAATTCACCATGTGAATATGTCAGTGACCTTGATATTGGACTTCAATGATTTTGATGTCTTGGTGAAATTATTCACCCTGTTCATCACTGACATACCCCAGATTTTTTTTCGGAAATAACTCTAGATGACTATTAAAAAGAAAATATTCTACTGCTCATGTGGGATTCAAACAATTATGGAAATTGTCCATCTTCATTTTAAGCTCTGTGTATGTCTTCTGATTTTTTCCTCCTGAAAAATTTTGGAACAACAGAAAATATGAATGATATTTCTCTATCACTGAATGTCTGTCATTGACTGTGTGAAGATTTGGTCCTTTGTGGCTTACAAAGGTAAATGAAGAAAATATTTTGTGATCCCAGCAGACCTAGCAAGAAGTTCACCATTTTTAGATCGGAATAGATAATCCACTTTCAGTCAATTGCATTCAAGAGGTTCCAAAACTGTTATGATATTCATATTTCTCTTTTAGATGAACAGAGTGTTCTGTAGCATGGCACCAAAGATAATGCCTAAGAGCAGTTTTGACTCCGCTGAGAACTATCTAGAAAAAAACTTTATTTTCTTAGATCATGAATTGGGGCCAGGTGTTAGAATAGACGGGGGTTACAACAACAAACACAGGGTACAACAAACGACTGCAACAAGAAGGTTACACCAAATAGAAGGCAGAACACCGGGAATAGGCGACAGAAAACTTATATTATAATAATAAAGTAAATATATGTAGAAGTAGG
>BLXT01005617.1:343454-353719 GCA_019648995.1 Plakobranchus ocellatus
ATTCTCCCAAAAAAGGTGTAAGATTATATTTGAACAGCCCCTTACCCCTTAGACACAACACACACACACAATAAAACTTCCCGCTGAGGCCCCGTCCTGTGACTGTAATAAAGCGATGGAAAATGTAACACAGGGTGAAGTGTACGGTATAGGGCTAGCATTGCGCACATCGGAGAAAAAGCGTTCTTTGATGAGTGGCGCCGAACAGTAAAAGATCGACTTAGATAAAAATCGAGTTATGCGGGGGCCCTTCTTAATAAGTCTTTTACGGGGGTGGTTCCAAGATAAAAGATCGACTTGAATGAAAATCGACTTAAGCAGTGTCGACTGTATCAAACTTTCGAGCAGCCTTCATGCTGTTGATATTGCTGATACGGATATTGCTGGTCCTGATGTTGCTGAGCCTATTGCTGTTCCTGCCTTTCGTGTGCTGCTGTCCCGGTTCCTGGCGTATCCTGAGTCACTGGTCCTTCCTGATCAGTGCATGACCCGTATGCTGTGCTGACATGTTGTCCTACTACCTGTCAGCTTCACATCATTGGATTTTCTCCGTATTCTAACTACACCCGTCAACTCCTCGTCGTTGGATATATTCAATTTATCGTCATTGGACTTTAACTGAATTGGTTTCCTTTTATTATTATTATTATTAGTAGTAGTAGTAGTAGTAGTAGTAGTAGTAGTAGTAGTAGTAGTATAGTAGTAGTACTTTATTTTGCTGCTTGATATAAGTGAGTATTGTACATCTATGTTTTGTTGTTGTTTTAATGTTATCGTCTGTACATAGTGTTAATTAAATGCAGCTTCGTAGCTTCTTTCTTTTCAACCTGGTTTTTTTTCTATCTTCCTTTTGGTTTGTTGTTCCTCTCGTCAGTCGTTTGCTGTTGATTTGTTTATATCCCTTAGTTGTAGTTTCGGCTCACAGCGTGACGGCCCTTAGCGTTTGGGGGCCGTAACATTTGGCTTTTTATTAAGACTGTAGCCCAAATGTTGTACTTAAAAAATCAAGGGTTTGGGACATTAAAAAATGAAAATAAAATACAGTGCACTCCACTTTTTTCGACATCTCACAATTCAACATTTCCCTTAATTCGACGCATTTAAAAAGTCCCAAATAATTCGGCTCTTAATCCATAATAACAAAACTTTGCCCAAATCGACATGCTGGTTGGCTCATTTCTCTTAATTCAACAGTTCCCGTCCGGTTTTCAGATCAAACTAAACCAAAATTCTTTGGCATGGCCGCCTCCTGAAGCAAAATTAATAATATAGACCATTCACTGCAGGGGTATGAGGTTTGGGATAAAGGATGTGGGATGCGTAGAAGAGGAGGAAAGGTGTGACATTAGGCCAGGCCTAGGCCTACACTCTCTGGCCTTGACTTAACACTGCAATATGGGTGGATGGCAGTAGCAGGCATCCCCCACTAGGTACATGTACCGCCCATCCGCATGTGTGTGTGTGCATAGCTGACGAGGAGGGAGAAAACCGTGTTAGCGCTGTTATATATATATTAATAATTGATACTATGGTAAAAGACGCCCCCCACCCTTTTTTTTTTTTTTTTTTTTTGCTCTATAACTGTCTTCCTCACAATTTGACATGTCTGGCCTGGACCCTTTGATGTCGAATTATCAGGCGTGCAATTTTTTTCATTTTCGGATTTGATTTTTTCTTTTAATTAAATGCATGTTGTTCTAAACATACACAACGTATGACAAAAATATTATTAGAGAATGAATATCCATTCAATTCTGCACAAACTGATGGGTAATATGACAAAATAGCTTATTCCCTCACAAAGTAAAAAGGTGTTAAAAAATGCCACCATCATGCAAAATTCCAAAAGCGTGAAAATAATGGATTCATTAAGAGTTGAAGTCTCTTGTCTATAGTGAGAAATAATGGGCCATCATCACTAAAAGCATCTTTTTTTTTTTCCCTGTTGTCTTGCTCATCCATTACTCTGTATGTATATTTTTTATTTTCACACTTTGCCAGTCTGTGATGGTCGGGGATGATATAGTCAGTGACATTGGTGGAGCTCAGGCTTGTGGGATGACTGGTGTACTCGTTCGAACTGGGAAGTTTAGGTTGGTCTACTTGCATAATTTATAAGGTGTGAATGATATAAAGTACATCTCTTAAGATAAACTTGTTATGTTTTATCTGTTAGTCTTTAATAAAGCACCTCTATTAAGGGAAGCCTGAACCCTAAACTTTGAAAAGCTGTAATTTTACTCCAAGTTATGCTAGAAATATGATATTCTATCACATTCTAGATATTAACAAAATCTACAGATTGAACTATAACGTGATCTTGAAAAGGTGACCTTGACCTTGATTCAAGGTCATACAGTGAAAACCTTTTTAACGCCATAACTTTTTTGTTTATCAAGCTACAGTGTCCATTTTGTGCATGTAAGAGCATCAAAGTGGTATAGAGAGTTTGTACTAAAATCTGATCTGTATTGTAATTACAAAAAGTTTTACAAATTTTTACATTTTTGATGCTCCAAAATTGCTACACTGTACCAGATTTTAGGCCATAAATTCCATAATTTTGAATTTTTGTACTTTTCTTTAGAACCAACCCTCCAACATACAATTTGTAAGCACCATGCAAAATTTGGTGTAATTTGAACTAAAAATGACTGAGTTATGACGTTAGGAAGTAAGGGACAGTTTGAAAAAACAAGAAACTGAGAAAAACGCGTTTAAAGTTGAAGGACATAAAATATACTGAATTTAAAGTTAGAACTGAACGACAGCATTTGATTGTTGTGAAAAGGAAGTTGGTAAAGTTGTTTCTTTGAAAAGGAAGTGACCGATTAGTGCACTTTATTGTACTGATTACATGGTCCAAACAGTTTGTTCCTAGGTTGAATATGAACAAAGATGTGTATGATTGAAGATGATAGGCGTAGAAACAAAAACAAGAATTTTTGGGGTCGGATTTTACTTGAGGTAGGTCAGAAAAATGTGGAAATGAAAATTTTAGCTGTGTTGAACAAAAACACTTTACAATAAATAAAAAAGCAAAAGCTGATGTTCCAGAAGCAACAAAAATGTAAAAAAGTCATTTTTCAAGTTTTTTCACTAAATTTGAGGGGTTCAGGCTTCCCTTAACAATATGATTCATCTTTCATATAACAACGTATTGGACTTCGAAAAAAAAAGTGTAATAAAAATGGTGAAACATTGTCAATTTATATGAACAAGTTACAAGAAAAATAAGAACATAATGTAAGAACTCTATGCGTTAACACTTCCTTTTTTTTTTAAAAGGAAACTTTAATTTGGAATTTCAGGCCAAAGGATGAAAACCACAAAGATGTGAAACCTGATGCAATTTTTGACAACCTTGCCCAGTTTGTTGATGCATTGTTGCCAACTATTCATTGAACATTGCTAAATCCCATATCCTGTTTTTGTTGAAACGTTGCCAAGTTTGAGATAAAATTAAAAATGCAGAGAATTCGACTTACAATTGATTTGGCACAGAAGTGCAGAAAGTTTTAAGGTTTTTCACGAAATTTCTTCAGGACAATTCATTTTTTTGTGTGCCCCTTATAGGCCTATTGTTGGAAAGTTACATTATACAGCTGTTAGATATGTCTCCTTAACAGTTTTGATAAATCTGTTCTATTTTCACTGAGACTTTTTTCTTTATCACATTCTGATATATATAAGTCTTTTGTTCCTTAGCAACTTCACAGAAACAAATAAATGTAAATAAGTCCCAGCAGACTTTTAGATAATAGTTCTAATGTGATGTATTTTGCAATAGTTTGTTTTCTTTCTTTCACATCATTTAGAAAGTAGCCATTATTGACATCTGATTAATATCAGGCAAATGAAATCATATAAAAGAGTGTATTGCTGTAATGTGAGTTAGTTGAAGACTTAACTCGGAAATTCAAAATTATTGATGGAGGGCGTTGTCCTCCGCTTTTCAGTACACAGGAGAAAGGGAACCAAAACTTCATATTTTTTACTGCTCCTTTTCTATCCAATATTCCTTTCCAAATGTCTTACCTGGAGCCTTGAATATTGTCTGGTTGAGGAAATTGTTCATGAAAACTTATATTCTTTGATGCTAGGTACAGTGGAAAGTTTGAAAGCCGAATTTTAATGATTCAAATTTCTCATAGGTTGAAGTTCCCAAGATGTGAGGATCTTTTCCCCTCTTTGGCTCTATCGAATTTGATCTCATAGTTTAGTACAGTGATTAGGACTTCATTCTCAAGGCCAATAATGCTGTGGACAGTTCTGTTTGAATTATTTTCCATTCTTCTATTATCGTGTTAGTTGTATTCTCTTGAACATACAGCAAAGCTATCTTCTCTTAAAAAAGGAAATAGAATGTCTGTTCCTCAGAAACTAGGCTGAAAATGCTGAATGAAGAAGGCAACATGGGTAGGCAGTGGAAATCTTGACTGCTCTCTGATTTAAAAAAAAAATCCCAGGATAATCGAAATCCTGTTAATTTGAAGGTTTCGTCCATTTCTTTAGAAGTGGAATCATAAGGTTCCACTGTATTTCAATTTCACTCAAGATAAGATTTGTCCATACATCCTCACTAGCAAATGGTACATCATGTATATCATCAGTGTCCATCTCTAACTGTGTATGTGCAAGCTAGGTACATTAGCGAAGAACGCGAAAAACTGAATAACTTTTGACCTCAAGTCTGTTTAAGGCTCTTTCTTTCCACTTTTCTAGTAACTGGGAACATTTTAAAAGAAGAATTTTAAGAGTTTTGCATACACGTTTAGTGCTAACAATTATGTCGGCTCTTGCTTGCCCTATGCATACCATAAAGTGCTGACCGGTACATGCCCACTGAGAGCAATGCACGATTACCTTGTGACAAAAACCTAGTTCATAGTGGCAGTTGTTAATTTCTCGCATTAAATATTTTTCTTTTCTCCCTCATTTCAAAATCACATTAGCAAGTGTTAGATGATTACCTTTAGTAATAGTGTTTAAATTTGTTTGAAATAAAACATGTTATTCTTTAAACTACTGCACTGGTATTACGCAGGAAAACACAAAAGCAAAATTATTGGCGAGCTTATTTACTAATGTTATCTATCACTCAGTTCTTGGTGTCATGAAAAATGGTTAGGAAATACATGTATTACAATTTATGTACAAGACTTACAAACCAATAATACTTTTGGAATGTTTTGTCAAAGGCGGAAATAATACTATGTAGAAGAATAACACAATTAACAAAATTATGTACTGATGATATTTTATTATTATCATCCAGCGGCAAAGAAACAAAATATAAACCACGTAGTACACTTATCAATGTGGAATGATATTTTATATCAGAAAATGTAACACATCAATGGATAAGTAGATGAAGTATCAAATGAATGAGGGATTAGAGATCAAAATTTTACAGATCAAGTTTCGCTCCATGTGGCTTGCCCTTTCGATCTTTTCTGCCTTGTGATTTTTTTTTCCATGCTTTACGATCTGCCTTGTGCTTTTTTTAACTTTCCCTCTTGAGAGACAGTTTTTGAAGCAATATTGCTTTCACTAGTGTCAGCAGAAGTGGACAGTCCAGGTTGTTCATGGTTACCAATGGCTACTGGAAAATTATCTTGATCATCACAATATGCAAGCTGATTACTGTAGTTAAAGTTATTGGTTGTTGGGACAGTCTCGACTAGGTCATTAGAAAGCCAAATTTGTCCATTGTTTTAAATATTATTGTTGCGAGATTGACTTGCTTTTTAATAACCCATCCTGTTCATCGTTTACATTGACTGTTGGTACAATATCTTCTTGACTAACAGAATGCCAAATTGTTCTATGTCTTTAGAGAATGATTTTGAGCATTGTTTTTAACAAGATCATTTGTGCCACCATTGGCGATGTCTCGTTGCATAGTGATTGAAACTGACTGCGGTGGCTGCAGAAAGTGCTGCAGACAGCAGCAAACCAAGGTACAACATGATCAGATGTTGAAGGTAATGGTGTGTTGGTTACAAGTTGGTAAAGATATTACCTTTGATGCTGGCAGGTGGTAGATAACAGCTAAAATTATCAATATCATTAGCCAAGTTTGGTTTATTAATTAAATTGTGATTGTCTAAACCAGTAATAAGTGCAAGCTTTGAAATGCTATACAAATGTGTTTCAGCTTCTTTCTCATTTTGGTTTTGTGATGTTGGACATCTGGCTGTATCATTACCCTCGGCCAACATAATATTTTTTTTTTAATAACGGATGTCTCCATAGCCACATACTAGCTGAGCAAGCTGTGCCATTCTCATGCTTTTTCTCAGAGAATTCATAGTCTCTACTAAGTCTGTTAAATAAAAAATAAATAAAATTTTGGAAACTTTTTATAAAGTCTGGTGACAAGAACATTTATAAAGTTGGACCATATGGTTTCCTTAACCATTAATGACGCCCTTGTACTGCATTTCCCACTATATAACACTTCTAAAAAATTCACTGGACTGAAATTTTATGGACCAGATATTACAGTGAAATAGAGCTATATTGGAAGCTGAACAGATACTTTTTTGATGTATGGAATCGGTCTTCAAATGCCGAACTACAATTTTTTTAAGATAGCAAGTAGTTTCTTGCAAAGTTTGATGGTCCAAAGCCAAAACACTAATGATGAAAGTACCCCAGTCCATAAATTCGATGACAATGCATGAAAGTGATATCGAATTAGATCAAGAAGAGGTTGATGGGGATATTGACTCATCAGATAAGCCTGACCCTGATCAATCTAATGATAAGGGCCTAGGTCTAGATGTAGAGCTAACATCAGTTGAAGTAAACTTTTTTACTGAACTTGTGTAGGCCCCAAAGCAAAAGATTTAGAGTTAGACATTACCAATGAAAATCGTCCCATTGACTTCTTCAATGTATTCTTCACTAGAGATCTAGTTGAAACAATAGCAATACAAACAAATCTGTATGCCACACAAAAACTTGCAACGAAATTTGAGCAGTCACAACTCATGATTTAGACATATTTATCTGAACTTTATTTTTGGCATTCATAAACTGCCATGCCACTATCGAAAACTGTATTCCATCATTCTCTCTAAATTAAATGGTATTAATGAATAAAGTACAAAAAATACACAAGAGAAATTGATGAAACACAAGTGTTTTTTTTTTATTTTCCATTTTATGATTTTTTTCCATGTTGACATGTTTATAATAAAGTACCAACATATTTAGTATCACTTGAAAGCTTATCAATTTTCCTTTCATTCATTTGCATTTTTTTCACAACAATATGACAAAACGCAAAATTTATAAGAATTTTTTACTAAAACTAGTAGAATAAGAAATTAGAGTTTTTGCCCCTACGTTGGCATACAAATGGTGTGCTTTGCTGAAGCCTCTCATACATGAATGGTTAAAAAATAAAAATGTCTGAGGAGAATTTTCCTTGCAAATGTTAAACTTTATTATAGAAACATGCTCTATGATAAAGCTTCAGCAAAGAAAAAAAAACGATTTTTGTGGACGGTTTTATTGAAATGAAAGTGAAGATCGATCTCTTATTACTGCCCAATTATCCTGGAATTTTGCATGGTTTGCTCCAAATAAACTGTCTCAAGGCTGATAGAATGTCATTGTCAACAACAACTCTTTTATAGTTAGACCCAATAGTTCTTGAACTCCTCTTGTGTTTATCTTTTGCAAGGATATCTTCCGAATCAAGAACATAATAAAATAACCGTGCATGTTTTAAAATCAGGTATCTGCTGCAAAATTTTTATTCATATTTTTCATGTTTTCTGTTATGGATTTTCATTGATTGACTGAAAGGAAAACTATAAAGCTTGTTTATGAATCATGAATCATATAATTATTGTGTTCCCTTTTCATAGAAAGCAATCAACGTTGTTATTGCCTAACAAATAACATTTTTGTAATACATTTTATTCAGTGCTAACAAAACGTGCATGTCACTAATCTTTTCCTTTGACTTACATTGAATTACTTTGTATTGTTGATGAATAAATGTGAAATTTTATTTTTATACTCCAAAAAGACGTAATGTGTCATAGAGATGTAGTTTTATTCTTTTTAAGGAAACAATTTTTGTCAATAGCATGTATAAAAAGAAAAAAATTTTGGAGTTGTTGAAAGATCTCTGTTTAATAGTTATACAAAAAATTACAATTAGCACAGTAGAGTACAATATCTTGTGATTTCAGCACACAAACACCATAGGCTATGAATACATACATATGTACATTTTTTTATTTGTAATTATGAAGGAATCCAGTCTACAGAAAATGATTTTTTTTTTTTGCCCAATATATACAGATGAATAAGAAAAAAATGACCTAACTAATGAAATCGTCTTGAGAGCATCAAAAGAGCGAAAGGAGCAGCAAAAGATGATTGTCACTATGTCAGCTGAAGCCAAAAACAACCCAGTCAAATGTTTTGCTCATAGATGTGCACATCAAATACTTTAAAATAATTTCGGTTGGATCTAGCATGGTTTTGTGATGATAACTCTTAATTTGACTGCTGCAAACAAATTTTTGTTGTTGTAGAGTTATCAAAATATTTTTCTCTGAATTTGAAAACCATGCAAATTATGCTTCGAAATTGTGAAACATTTCTTAAATATCAGATTTTTTAGTATAAATCCCAAAGTCAATGTCAAAATTCAATTCTTCTTTTCTGAGTCAAAAAAAAAATTTCTCAAGACCAGTCCAAATGAATCAGAAATAACATTTTGCAACATTTTACATTAATTGATATAGCTCAAAATCTCTTCCTGCCAGGTTTGACCTGGTCAAAATTTGATTGAGCGATGAGCCAAATGTAATGTCAATTGTCAAAAGTAAAAAGAACATTTTTCTGAAAAGTCTGTTTTGTGATATATGACAATTTTAACATAGTGTGTTTTAGATTTGAAGGGCTGCTGACTCATGAAAAGAAAAAAAAAACAACTTGCGAAATGGATCAATAACTCCAAAGGTTTAGCAACAAGAAAAGTTGGTTACAATATAAACTTTTTTATAAAAAAAAAATCTTGGAAAAGTAGCAGGCACATGCACAGCAAATTAGGTCTACTTATTATAGAGATAGCCCGATTGGCCTTGTTATAGCAAACTTGGAGAATGTAAGGCAAACATATTTATTTCAATTCCAACTTTATAGATGAATAGCTAAATCTACTTTTGTCATTCCATCATAAACTTCGCTGGTGATTGTTATTTTAGGACATCAATTTTCTTTTAAAATTACCTATGAAAAAAAAAAGTTTAAATAGGATCTATATTATCACTGTTCACTTCATTTGTCTTGTGTCCTGAAATTAAAAAAAAAAGAAAACACTTTATCTTTATCTGCTTTTATAGAAAACAATGTTATTTTACACATGGATGCATTGAAAAAGACTGAATTGAAACAAACCAAAAAAAAAAAAAAATAGTGCCAGGGCAACTCTAGAATCTGTAATTAAATGGTACACATAGAAGACGCACGTGAGTCGATGACATCAATTGTGGCATTCTCATCTCATGATGCTGCTCTGGCGGTATTTTTCAAAATAGAAAAAATTTTGAAAAAAGGCCCAAATTATTCAAGCAAAAAATGGCAACATCTGCAAAAATTTACAAGCATTTTGCGATTCTTTTCGGTAGAAAACCAACGATAGATTTATAAAAGAGAAATGTTTGACGGCCAATAAACAATCTTATTAAAAATCTTCATCAAACAAATAATATAATATTCACAATGTTCTGCACAGCAACTTTGCACAAAGAAAATTTCATCTGGATTAATTAACAAAAAAACATCTTATGGGGACCAAAACAAAAAATGACCAAAAACACTTTTGACAAATTAACTTTATGTGGCAAGTTTGGAATGCCACAAAACCAAATTTATCAATATCATTCAGATTAGATCAATATTTGTTATAATTGTTCAAAATATAATATAAAGTACAGCCAGATTTTTTCACCTGCTTAGAGGACCTACAAAACAAAATATAGTGGGTTTTAGAAGGGCTATCAACTAAATATGCGCGCTGAAACAAATTTCCACAGCGTACGGCATTTTACAGGTTTTTCTAACATAAAATAAAAACTAATTGAGATAATCACATGAAATTTCCACACTTCATGTAATTTTTTATGTAGATTCTGAATTTGCCATAATTTTTAGGCTATCTTATTATATAACCTCTATATTTTGTCTAGAAGGCAGGACTTCACATAAAAAAATTAGCATAAAGTAATTTTTTT
>BLXT01005617.1:393972-405695 GCA_019648995.1 Plakobranchus ocellatus
TGGCTACTGCTTTGAAATTATAGTCCTTCACTTTACTTCTTTTTATTTTGCCAGCTGGCACCTGGCAAACATGTACATTCTCAAGTTGGATGTACATCCCTGAAGGGGACAATAGCTTCCTTACATATTGAGCTTTCTGCTATAACATTCATACATGGAATGAAATACAGAGCTAATGAGCCTATTCAGTTTATCGGGTTCTTGGAGAAGGAGATATAGACTAGGAATTATTGAGATCCAGAACCAATGCTTGCCATTGTGGAAGAATAGAATCAGTGGCAAATTTCTCAGGGCGACAGAATCTTTCCATGCCTTCAATGTTGAATAAATTGATGAGGAGATGACAGATGGTGGTTGGGATGTGTTGTTTTGATTGAGGCAAGAAAATTCAGTTGATATTGAGAACCCAAGGCATTTTTCAACATTCACAGACAACAATATCATCACCACACAGGTTTTTGTAACTGCACTCAAGTATTGGTTCATTCAGGATAGTCTGGTGGTATAACACTTGATTCATTATTCTTGAGATCTAAGTTTGAGTCCAGGGTGGTTTGGTTTTTTTTTTTTTTTTTTTTTTTGTAATAGGGCTGCTCCAGAATTTTTTTTTAAACGTGTTTAAAATTAAAATGTTTTCTTTGCCTCTTCTTAATCAAGATCTTACCCTGATTAAATATACTTTAACTTGACTCCTATAAATCAATTTAGTATTCATAAAAGTGAATGTAGTTTTAAAAGATTGTTTTTGAACAAAAACCACAAAGGTTTTAATTTAGGTCTCACAAGGTTATAAAAGCCAGATCTAAGTTCAGTTTTTACAATTTGATGAATGTTAATTATGCAGATCAAGAGCTAGAAAATATATCCCTAAATAATTTGTACATAATGTGACAATTAGAAAGATACTCATGTGAGAACAAGGCAGCAAAGAGCCTTTAGAGAAACCCCCGTAGGCAATGGTTTTGGCCCTGAACTTCTTACACTCTAAGGGGGCCAGCCACACCAAGGTTATAATTCCTAGGTATCTCTCTGCTACCTTTTTTTTTTCTTCGAACCCCAGCTTTTCTCCAGGTTTTGAATCCCCAACCTTTTTGTTTTCAAACTGTGGCAATAATGCGCCTGATGGTTGAAGGAAACCAATAACTTATGAAGTAACTGCTCATTCCTTCTGCCCCAAATCCACCTAGATCTATTTTCAGCAGTCTCAGTAGTACTTCAAGAACTGTGGTTCTTTTCTGGCCATTGATGGAGAGTTTGCTCAGAACGATGCGAGCTGATGTTCCAACAAATGCCCTAGCACCAACCTCTCTAGGCAGTATCTGGGATCTGTATCCAGCTTTTTTCAGCTCCTTGCTCAAGTCCTTGTTCTTTTCTATGTATTTGCTTCTTCCATTCTACTCTCATAGCATACTGTGAGTTCGACCAGATGATTTGTCGAGTAGCACTTGAATGGACTATGATATCAGGCCTCATTCCTGTGTCTTGGATGACTTTATGATATTTGTTTTATTTGGGGCGATCTGCTGAAAACTCCCAGTCATGACACCCATCCAGTAAAAGCTCTTTCTCTGAGTTTCCATGCCAGCAGCTCTTCCACACCAGGATATCCACCTTTTGGTGTGAATATTAGTGCCCTAGCCTTGAGTCGGATAAGCAGGCCTTTTGCATCACAAATTGTTATCGCAAGTTTTTGTAACATCATGTTGTGTCAAAACGTATACCTGCCTTGGCTTAGAGCTACTTTGCAGGAACTGAGAACACATTATGTGATGTACTTGCCTTGGCATAGTGGGCATGTGGGATCATCTTTCATTCTACCGCACCAGATTGCATTTGAAGCCAGAAGGTCATATATATACAGCTCGGCTAAGGGAGTTGATTCTGAGTGGCAACAGATCTCATTCCATAAAAGAGATTTTTGTAATGCGCTTTCTCAGCTTGTCCAATATTGTTGGGATTGCTAACTGTTTTGTGCATTCGCTTCGAGTCTGATCTCATCAATTATCATAAATCTCTTTTCTCTTTACAATCTGATTTTGACCACCACTTTAATCCTCTTGATCCCAGTCCTTTCCTTCCAGTCAGAGTGAGACTGATTACCTCTTTCATTTTCAGGCCCTCTTTTGCTTGGTCAACTGCCTTGTCAACTTTCCATTTTCTGCCAGTCTTAGTCAGGGCTGTATAGACTGATCATTGGTATATCTTGACTGGCTACTTTGAAGCAGACATCTTCACCTAACTTGCCTTTTCTCATGGACAGGCTTTGAGACTTCTTCGGCTTGAAACTCATTCTGCTCCAGTTCATAAGAGCATCTAACCTAGCATTTTGCAGGTCTCATTTTTCTTTGAGCACAGGATCGTAGTGTCAGCCATCAAAGCCTTTAGGGGCGGCATGTAACATCTACCGCAAAGGTCTGCCAGACTTGTACTCCCCTCTGCCGCTCTCAAGATAAATTTCATAGTTAAGACGAATAAGATTGGGGATATTGTGCAACTTATAGCAATGTCAACATCTAAGTTTATCCAGTCTGTGGTGTATCTTTCATTTGAGAACCTCATCTTAAATCCATTGAAGTAGTCTTCAAGGATTAATTGAATATCCCATGGAATATGGTACATTCTTAGAGCTTGCTGGATCAGTTGGTGCTGTATAGAGCTGTATGCCTTAGCAAGGTCCAACCAAACAACATCCAGGCTGTGTTTTCCCAATTCAGCTCTTTGAATAGCTTCCCAAATCATTGTCACATGTTGAAGACAGCCCAAAACTCCTGGAAGACACCCTTACTGTACAGAGACACTGACATAACCATTCTCAATGAGGTATTTTGTCAGGCATGATGCCTGAGAAGATTTTTTCCTCTACATTGCGCAGTGAGATGGGTTGGAACAGATTAATTTTAGTTGATTTCTGCTCTTTGGGAATGTAAACTCCTTCAGCTGTCATCCATTGCTCGCTGATCTTTAGATTATTCCAAGTGCTTTGGAGTAACTTGTGGAGCCATCTGAGAACATTCGGACATGTTTTGTGCAGCAGTTAGGGCACTCTGTTTAGCCCAGGCGAGGACTTACCTCTTGCCTTTTTTAACTGTTGAGTTTACTTCTGTCGAGTGTCGGTGGCTTTTTGTTGAATTTAATTCCTGGTGTGGATGGCCAAACGAAACCCTCTATATCCTTTAGTGGCTTCTCTTGTTCTGATCACAATATATCTTGCGAAGGTGAGTTTCTAGTTCTTTTTTTTACGCTGTTCACTTGCTTGATCTTGGTTGTTGAAACAGCTGCCTGGCAAACTAGAACGGTTCTTTGAAAAAATTCTCTTGTGTTTTCTTCTTCTGGTTTAGTCTTTTCCTGGCAGATTCGGCTCTGCATTTGAATGCCTTCAAATATGCCTGCTCGTCTACAGGCGTTGCTTTCATTTCCTTCTTCTCTTCTCTGTTTGTGCAGTATTTGCATTTCATGTCTGAATCTTTGAGCATTGTCATTAAGGTAGCTTTTCTGTTCTTGTACATTTCAGCTATTGACTTCAGGGGAAGTCTCAGCTCTGCTTTGCGGCAGTACAAAGCAACATCCTTTACCCCGGTTGGGACCCTAGCCATCTTCTTGTAAACCTGTTTATTTTGGCTTCTATGGATTCCATAATTGAGGTGCTGGGATAAGTATAAACTGGAGACACCACACTTTGTGACAGAAGATTGTGCCTTTTTTTTTTTTAAGTTTCAAGGCCCCTTGTTTTTTTTTTTTTTTTGTATTTTTTTTAACACTAAAATTCACTCTTTTGATATTTGCTTTATCAAAGCAAATAGATTTATGAATCAAGCACAATATTTTGATTAGGTAGGGGAAATTTTGACTTTAACATATCACATGCCAGATTGTGGCAAAAGTGGGTGTGCTTGTGCATTTTTGCCCACAATCTTTTATACATTTTGGGCTTATTATTACATAAAATTATTTTTCAGTCTTCTAATTGACGAAGTGAATTAACTCTTAGCGAGGTGAATTTTCAGGACCTGCGAGGTCCCCCAGAGGCGAATTAATATGGAGTTTTTTAAAAATTAAAAAGTGTTATACAAAAATTCACATAACTTTTTTATTTTTCAACATAAAACTACAAACCATGCATCAATGGAAACGAAATTTAATACAGATTCACGTGAAATAAAAACCTATGCCACCAACCTTTTTGCTGTTTATGTCTGTTTTTGTGTTTGGCAGTGGAGGCGATGCCAGCCACTTGCTAGATCTACATCTAAATCTTGATCTCCAGGAGCTTGTACCATAGGCTGAGGCTTGCTAACATTAGTAACAAGTATCCTAAGTATCAACTGTGCATCGTGTACAAATTCAGCACTATTACTGCCATTATCGTCTGCATACAGTTCCTCAAACAGGTCTAGCCATGATCTTCAACAGTATAGCACACATTCACTCGGGTGCACCAGTGTGGTTTAACTGCAGTTTAGGCTAAACCTTGGCTCAGTCGAGACTTAAAATTCATTTTCTGTTGCACCAGCGTGACTTAAAATAAGTCGGACTTAAATCGGGCTAAAATCGGCGTGATATTTAAACCAGGCAGGGGAGTAGGTTTAACATCGACTTAACTCTCATACAGGCTCATTTTTTTTTGTGGTTACTCTTTACAGTTTAAAAAATGGATGCTTACTTGAACTATGACAAAGAAGCCGAAGAACAAATGAAACAAGAAGCGGAGCAAATGCATCTACCATGGCGACTTGTAAAAGATAGAACAAATCCATATACATACTTCAGGGACGAGGAATTTCAGATAAGATACCCTTTTAGAAAAGACGCAGCCATGGAATTAACAGAAATGGTAAGAGAGGCTATATCTCAGCAAACTTTGAGAAATGCGGGTATTGCTACTGCCTTTTTAAAGATTTTTTGCGACAGGATGTTTCTTAATGACCGATGGCGACTTAATTGGGATTCATAAATCCACTGTTTCAAGAATTGTCCATCGGGTGGCCAGGGCTATCGCAGCAAAACGTCGGGATGTTGTTACTTTTCCAGAAAACGCTGGATTAAACAATGTTAAGCAAGACTCTTATAAGATAGCAGGATTTCCAGGAGTTATTGGTTGCAGAGATTGTACTCACATCCGCATTACCCGTCCATCTGGTCCAGCTGCCGAAATTTATCGGAACAGAAAGAGGTATTTTTCAATCAACGTGCAAGCTGTGTGTGATGCGAATCTCAGAATATCTAGTCTTATAGCAATATGGCCTAGATCTACGCATGACGCAAGGATTTTCGATAACAGTTTATATCTATGAGACTCGAGAACAGAGAATTAAATGGTCACTTACTTGGAGATAATGGCTACCCAAATTTGCCATATTTACTGACTCCTATTTTAAATCCAGGAAACAGGGGCGAAAAAAGATATATTATTTCACACAAGACAACACGCAATACTGTTGAGAGTTTTGAAAAAGAGATTCCCAGCTCTGCACTATGGGATACAATTTAGTCCGCGTCGAAGCGCTACTGTTATCGCTGCAGCATGTGTTCTGTACAATTATGGTGTCGATCTTCATGATGTCGGTGTGTTGGATGATTTTATACCAGACATTATCCCGGTTCATAACCTACGGATGGGCAAAGCAGCGGAAGCGGAAAGGCAGGCGCTTATTCAGAATCATTTCATGTAAAGGTAACAAAATTAAGTTCAGACATAGAATCTGTATATGCAGAATCTTTATTTTCAGTGGTATAACAAACAAAAGTAACCACAAAAGAAACATGAATTGGACATAGGAAGAAACGAAAAGAGACTGAAATATAATTCTGGTCTTTGAACGGTTTCAATTATTAAATAGTAACATGTCCATGAAACTACCCGAACTGCAGGTCCTATGCAATTGCTTGCTCGCATTATTCTTGCTGATATTGGAGTATTTCCATTTGCAGGCTGTGCCGTTTCAACAGTAATCGGTTTTGATCGATTTCGAACTGTAATTGATGGTGGTGTATTTCCATTTTGACGTCATGTTCTTCTTTGAGGTATTTCATACGCATTTGATCAAACTCGTCTGCATTTGCAGATACCTTTCTGGCTGTATTCTCATTCGTGGATGGATTCTTCCCTTTTTTTTTTAGATTTCAGAAGAAAAATGGATGGTGCCTCAGGCGATGTCAATGGCATAGATGCTGCTGACTTGGTTGCAGTCTCATGCGATTGTACTGATGAACCTGAAATAAAACATGAATGGATTCTTATCTATATTTTTTGTTAACTATTGACTAATAGGCAGCTTTAGGGACAGTTATGTAGCTATAGGTTTTGATTACCTTTGCTGCGCAGGACACCGATTAATAAATTTAAAAAGGACATTCATTAAAAAAAGGTTTTGAAAACTAGCCAATAGAACAAAATAAAAATAATAAACGATGAGCCTATTTGTGCGTTATTTGTTCCTGGACGTCTCCACCCCGGTTCATCTTTTATCTAACGTTGAGATGAATGCGTATGGGACGCAACATACATGCCAGTCCTCCGCGATCTCAAGGAGTTATCAAGCTATTTATCTCTGAGATTGTTAATTGTCAAATAAATTTGTAATTCAGCCCCCACTCTTTCCCATTTACTCTCCAGCTCCGGTGCGTATGTAGTTAAGGGTGTAAGTGTTGGCATGCTCCAATCTGTTGCGTTTCTACAATTATGGGCAGGCGTCTGGGTTGTGAAGCTCTTTGATTTATTCAGCTGTGTTGTCAGTCCATTTCTTCATCGGTATGCCTTGTAGCTCCACCCTCACCCAAACCCCCATAACAATTGGCTTTATCGAGCGCCCCGTGAACAACCCTCAGTTTCCTTTGTAAATGTAAATGGAATTAAAATGAAAAAACTAATAACAAAAGACTTGCCTCCTTTTTCAAGGATGTAATACTCATTGAATTCATTTTCGATAGCCGCGAACTGATCTGGTAATAAGTCAATGATCCCTTCTGACATTTTGTCCATTGGTTCCGCTGGTCCACCACACCAGTTTTTAGCATCTCTTTCTTGTGTCTTGCATGGTCCTTTTTCGCTTTAATTTTTAAATTCTTCCAAAGACTCTTCAGATTTGCTTTATCCCGCTTCGCAACGTTTTCATGGCTGTTGTATTCAGTTGTCACGCGATCCCATGCTTCCTGTTTTTTGTTATTGATGCTGTTGTCGTTTCCCTTGTCCTCGATAATCGGATAACGTTTTAGTATTTCTAAGAGCAGCTCTTTTTCATAAGCAGTGTAGTTCTTTCCTGGCTTTTTATCGTCTTCCATGTGTGAGGCGCTCAGCTCAGGAATGACATGCATCTTGGAAATCGCAAATACCATAAATCCCTTTTCAAAGACAAAAGAGTTCACAATTATCATGGATTCCCAATATTTTGACGAAGGTCAAAGTATAAGTGCTGGAAATCCCAAAATAGGCAAGCAAGCATACGAGTTCAAACTACAAACCTCGATTCAACCCGGGTTTAGCTAAACCACACTTGGTGCAACAGAGATTTAAGTTAAACCTCGAGCGCGATTTAGCTGAGTCTGGCTTAGTGTTAAGTCGGACTTATGTTAAACCACGTTGGTGCAACTCGGTGATTCAGTTCTACACTTGTTGACTTCTCAATTTCTAACCCAATCTAAAGCGTAGACTGCTAGTCTTAGCAGTTTGAGAAAATGGAATCCCCTTAAAAACGAAACCAAGCCTTTTCCGGTTGTTCCGTGAGTGTAAAATTGTATACTTGAGCACTAGACTAGGTGTAATGCTATCGTGACTATACCTCTGGGGGCCCATATAGACCATCGAGACTATAGTTGCGAAAACCTTGGGAAGAGTTAATTTAAATCAAGATATAAATAATAGGTATGTTTTAAAATATGTGCTTGGTTGGTTTTTTTCAATATTAAGGTGTAATTTTTTCACAACATATTTTCGAAAATTTTCAAGTATAATTCTAATAATATCCACTGCTCATATTTTGGAAAATTTTATGCTTGCATTATAATTTCTTCTGTTTTCAGTCTTCTGCCAATGATTTATCATCCAGTTTTTTGGCCCTTAACGAGAGTGATGTGATGTTGGCAGCACTAGATGTTAATTTTGATTCAAATGCTGCAGAAAGGGTAATCATATCGCCCGCAAAATGTGATCCAGTTTCTGGAAGTTCTTATGAAGGAGTATCAAAATTTCAGCCACACTTAGGGCTACACCAGGCTGAAAGATTGTCTCTTGTCAGGAACAGGGTTAAGTCCTCTAAAAGATCAACTGAAATAGTAAATAATGTGATGAGAAAACATAAAGTTAAAAATGATTTCAGTGATTTCAGCCCAGATCAGGACTTGTTTGATGATACAGGTTTTATTGAAGCATCAGACCATGATGCTTTAAACCATCTTAAGTCACATGAGAATGGTAGGAGTCTCAATGACTCTCTATCAGAAATTTTCTTTAGAACTGTAAATGACGATGTAGCAAAACACAAGAATGATCATGTTCATGTAGGATTAAATGATGCAAACTTATTACAGAAAAATCATGGTGCACGGGAAAAGGACAAATTCAGTGTTACTAGTAACATATGTAATGAAAAACGGCAAAACTGTGAAAATTCTGACGAGATGTCAACACCAAAAATACCCAAAATTGCCCTGCAAATAAGCTCTGGTGTCTCACTCAAAGATAGATTAAAGCAGAGACTTCAAGTGAATATTGGTGTCAGCTCTGGCACAAAGAAAATTGAAGATGATATCCGGGAAGGGGCAATAGTGCAAGCCCACTTGGATGCTTCTCAAATTCGAAAAGAAGGTACCACAATTGACATTGGACCTTTTCATGGTCTTCCAGCAGAAATGCGACATCTGCTTCAGACTACTAGGGGTATCTTCAAGCTGTATGGTAGGCCATTTTAGACAGTTTATTAACCAGATTCAACTGGTCTTTTTTTTTTTCTTTTTTTAAATTCGCTTTTTAGTATCATTGCCCAATTCTATTTGTTAGATATAAGATTTATTCAGAATGTGCAACTGCAAGAAAAACTTTCATAGAAAATTAAAATGCCAAAGAGGTTATACAGTCAGGTTTTGTCTTTTTTAAATAAAACTAATGAATGTTTCCCTTTAATAAGATAATTCATTAAATTAGTCCATAAATTTTGATTACCTGTCCAAATAGCAGAAATTAAATGAAATTTGTGTTCCCATATACTTCAGATCAAGCAGACTCCATCTAAATCTTTTTTTCTTAACTAAGCCACAATATGATTTTTTCTCAAGATTGTTTGAATGAAATATGGACTTTAATAAATTCTACACCAGAGTGGCAAGAGGAATGTTTACAACTTCAAGCACTCAGAGAGAGGAAGAATTTGATTTACTCTCTGCCTACCAGTGGTGGAAAAACTTTAGTGGCCGAAGTTCTGATAATGAGAGAACTTTTGTGCTACAAGCGTGATGCCCTCTTTATCCTTCCATTTGTCTCCATTGTACAAGAAAAGGTACCTATAGAATTCCAGGGATATTTAAATGATAAATTCAGTTATAAATTAATAAGCATTTACATATAATATCATAAAGTTGATTTCTCATTTTCATGTACTTTTAACGGGAGGAGCGGCTTCTCTGGCAATGAAAATTTTGATTTTAGGGATCGATATGTCCATATTGAGATTTTTGCAGAACCGCAAAGTTCAAAAATTTTATTATGCATATCCACCAAGAAATACAGAAAAATATTTGTCTATGTGGTCAAAAATTGATGTTTTCTGAAAGAGGGTAGGGTCAAAATATGACCAATTTCAGACTAGGTCAACCAAAAACCTAAAAAAACGACCGCACGTTATGGCTGAGTGTTGGGCGAAAAATACCTCTGCCTTCTTGTATTTGGTATCGATAGAATCCTTTACATGCGTACAAGACATCTGCGCATAGCTCTTTTATCTATAGTTTCCCACATTGGTGCATTCATTCATAAACTGACCCCATCTGAAAAGGTTGATCCACATCTTGACCCATTTTAGGCAAAGTTTGTGTACTTGCACGGTGGCTTGCAACCCCTGCGTGATCAGACCTGCTCTCATTGGCTGGTGCAGTCAGCGAGCAGTATCATCAGACTTCTCATTCGCTTGCAAAAGTGGAGCACTATGTCAAAGGTCACGATCAGCTATTTTTAAGCAGAACATGTGTTCGATGAATCTCGACTACTACAAATTGTATTATTGAATTTGTTTATATAACCTTCGTTTTGTTCAATCTTTTAGTAGATCTCCGCGATTTTTGCATTGAAAATTATTGTGCAGAATCTGTTCAAAAAAGAAAATCATGCCGAGAAAGAAATGTCGTGCTGTACAACTAACAGAGGCATGTGCAATACAAGAGCACAGACGAACTTGGACAGCTCAGTAAAGTTAGATCTAACCTAGCGCCAATTCAATTCCCCAAAAAATGTCCATTCTTTGAGGCGAGTGCAGTTTGCACTTGTATCAGCAGCAGCCGAGCACAACAGTGGCCCAGCAGCAATTTCTGCCATAAAAAAAAACACTTGGTATCCTGGAAGGCTATCATGGACATCGGCTAGGCCAACAGAGAGCCAAGAAAAGGCTATATCTGAACCGCAGGAGCAGCAAAAAAGCCAAAAAAAGGAAAAAAATGAGAGCTGCAGCTCAAAAGAAGGCTCGCCAGGAGATGGAGGCAGAGGAGGGGGGCCCAGCATATCAAGCTGGGATGTTTTGACTTCATAGTTTTTACGGGTCATATATTTTTTTTATTTTCAAAACTTCTAATGCGATTTTCTCAAAATATGATTTTTTTTCACTCAAATGCCTACTTCTCCGTCATTTATTGTCCTATTCTCCTGAAAATTGCTGTGTGTTTTACTTTTTATCTGATGTAAAAGATACACTGGGCTTTTTTTCATATGTTATACCGTTTGGCAGGAAATTGGAAAACGAGATTTTTTATTATTTTTTCTATACTCAAATTTGAAAATTCATAAAAAAAAATGTATTTTTCAAATATACATATAATTCCCCACGTCATTGTTTAGATAATATAGTTCCTATTATTATTATTATTCAATTTCAGCCTGTTTGAAACAGAAATGTGGGACTAGATTGATTTTAAAAATTCAATTTATATATTGATACAAATTCAAGATTGCGGTCGTTGCCATGACAACCATAGCAACAACCTACAATTTTTGTTGATGCTCCTCTAATTTGACCATGCTGAGTTGATTGGTGCAGGTTATTTTGGCATAAATGTAAAAATAAGAGAAATGAGCCTTAGAAACCATCCCTCCACTTAAAATCTCTCTGGTGAATCTTCATGAAAGTTTTTCATCAAAATAAAAATCATGCTTAAGTGAAAATGAGGATTGTTTGCTTATTTTAATTGACACCTTCTCAGAAAATAAAACTGCATGGAATCTTTTTAAGCTATCTTTATATTGTTTTTTATTAAAGGTAAGATCCATCGCAGAGTTTGCAACGAAGCTTGGATTCATCATAGAGGAATATGCTGGAAGCAAGGGCAGATTTCCTCCTATAAGGAGGCGTGAGAAGAGATCGCTCTATATTGCCACCATTGAAAAGGCACACTCACTAGTCAACAGCCTCATTGAGAATGATCTGCTCAATGGTTTGGGTTTAATTGTTGTTGATGAGGTCAGTGGAAGTAACTTCATTTTCTTTTGCTTTAGGGGCTGTTCAAATATAATCTTACACCTTTCTTAC
>BLXT01005617.1:405700-418629 GCA_019648995.1 Plakobranchus ocellatus
CCCCCCCCCCCCCCCCCCCCCTGTAATATTACATTGTTGACTTGTTATAATAATTATTATAACGATAATAACAACAATAATTATGATGATGATGATGGTGGTGGTGGCGGCGGCGGCGGTGGTGATGATAGTAACCGGATCATAGATTTTGTTGGATTCTAAGTGCCTGGAGCTCTCAATAACCATTGCGTATGCAAATTGGTAAATATCCAGATGACGAAAGAATTTGAATAAATTTCCAACGCAATGTCTTATTGTCGCAGTCTTAAACAATAAAGGTTACCACTTTGTGAAAAGGTGAACATTCAACATTAGATTATCTTGTGGATTAAAAGAGAGATAAAAATGAATTACTGTAGTTGAAAGTATTTCTTTTATCGGTGTAACGTTCAAACTGCTTTTGTGAATCACTCATGACGATAATATTAATAATAATAATAATAAGAAGAAGAAGAAGAATATGACATTTATATCATACAAATCCATAGCACAAACACTGCACAATGCACTTTACATACATATTCATGAAAACCATTCATATGCACATATGTAATTCCACACTTATACAGAGTAATTAAGTAAATTATTCAAATTGGAAAAAAATTCTAATATAATTAGGGGATGAAATAGACTGATTCATTTATTGATTGTATGTTAAGAATAGTTACCTCTTTCTTTTTGTGTTTTTTTTTGTTGCCATTTTTTTCTTTTTTACTCTTTCCCTCACAAAAGTGTAATATTACATTGGTTCAAGACCCCCCCCCCCCCTTTCCAAGGCGTAAGATTATATTTGAACGTCCCCTTAGTTGCATATAGTGTAAAATAGAAATACAAAGCGAGCTTTGATTATTTTTTTGAAACTGTTCTCTTTAACATAATCATCTTTTGTCAGCAATGTTAGTGGAAGATTTTAAAACAGTATTACTATTATTTGTAAAATTGGTATGCTTGGTGTTTAAAGGAGCTCATAATTTAAACATGATGTCAATTTTCATATTGCTTAGATTAAATTTTGGAAATCAATACACACAGTACTGAGTTTTTTCTTTTTTTGTTTTGTTTGTTCATCCTTAAATCTGTTATTATTAATCGTGACAAATATTACTGTTCAGTTAAAGAGAAAGTTTGTTCTGGTAAAAAATTTAAATATTTTTATCACATAAATTATATGAACTGTAGCAGTAAAACAATAGTGCCAATATCACACTCCCAGAAACAAATAAATAAGTTTGAGTTAGCCGTTGTATTCTTTGACTATAGACTTTAACCTTATCTTCATTATAGGATAAGTATTGGTGTAATGCATTTTTTATTACTTAACTTTCAATGAATCCATTATTTTCAGGCTATTGCAATTTTGCATGATAATGGTATTTTTTTACAGCCTCTCATTTTGTAAAGGAATCAGCTATTGTGTTATATTATCCATCAATTTGTGCAGAATTGAATGGAGATTTATTATTTAATAACATTTTTGTCATATTTTATGTGTTTTCAGAACATCACGCATTTAATTAACAGAAAAAATCAAAACCGAAAATAAAAAAATTGCATGCATTAACAAATTCAAAGAAGGAAAAAAAAATTCAGTTTTGATGAAAACTTCATGAAATATTTATTTTAACTTAGAACGATATCTGTGGAAACTGAAAAAAGTCAAACCACAGCAAAAAATACACATTTGGTGTGTTTGGTATGGACATGAAGTGACAGTGTAAATTTTGAAAATCAAGCGTCAAGAAAAAAGAATACAGCAAGTTCAAACTTGAAGTAACTTTTTCAGGCCCTGCCTGGTGTGTAAATCTGGAAGTTGGAGACCAGCTCCTCTCATAGTCATAGGTTCAAAATTGGGCACAGGGGTTGTAGGTCCAATATCAGCCAGCCTTCGCACATCAGGGTGTGGGGCATGGCTGTTGTTCCATGGTACATTGCTTGTGAATCAGAAAGTAAAAAAAAAGGATTTAGATTCAGGAAAAATTAGAATGTTTCATACTCACCGTATAATTGTGAATTTCTAGCCTCATCATTTTCAAAATTTCCATAGATCTCACCAAAATCATGAATCTTAACATGAATGTCTTGCTCTTCTTCATGATTGTAGATCTAGATTTAGATTTAGACCTAGATCTACATCTAGCAAAGGTGAATGGTTGATCATTAGATCTAATTTTCCAACACAATAAAACATTAATGTGTTGTGCATAGAATTAGGAGATATAAATTAGATCTAGAATATATAATTTACAGTTTCTTTCAAAATTTAAATTTAGATATAAACCTACACACCTTCTCTCCTGGTGGTGTGGTTCAGGATTGTCCTCTTCATCAGTAACATCCCACTCTTCTTCAGTGTTGCAGATCCATTCTTCTACTTCCGAATCAGACAAATCCAAAACTTCATGGTCTTAAATATTTTCAGAAGCCATTTTTAATTTGTTTGAGGTTGAAAAGGTATAAATTTGTATAATATAGACAAAAATCAATGAGCGGTAACAAAATCCTGTGTACAGAAAAATGTAAGATGGCTGACGGGAAGCAAAACAACGATTGGGATGAAATGTGCATTTTTAATTAGCTTGTTTATTACATTTTTTATTGAGTGTAGTATCAAAATACATCTTTGTAGGTTTTAGAATATCATATCTTTCAATAGAAAATATTCAAAAGTCAAAATTTTTTACAAAAGTGCTTCATTTGGGCTGCAGAGAATGGGGGCGTGGCATGGATCACTGGTGATCAAAATCTCTATGTTGGTGCCTTTGAGAGTAAAGCTTGATCAATAATTACTTCCAAATGAAATATTGTTATTATATTTTAATATTATTATGGTAATTATTAGAATTCGTATTTTTGCTATTTATGGTCAATATTACATTGAAGCTGATTGTGTTTCATAGTGTAAGTTTTACTGCGCTTTTTTCTCTCCAAATTTTACTAGCTACACATGATTGGAGAAGGAGGATCGAGAGGTGCCAACTTAGAAGCATTGTTGCTTAAAACATTGGTTTCAGAGAGTAAGGCTATCATATTCTATTATTCAAAAAAAAAAAAAAAAAAAACAATTGCAAAAACATAAAAAGTAATTGAATGTGGATACACATGCATGAAGATTTACATCTTCTTTCACTGTAACATTATTATAGACTCATATTGAAAATACTCAAATATATAGCAAAACATGCTTTACTTTGAATTTACTTTTCAGCCAAATTCTTGTACTATTTCAATAACATGGTATGATTGTTTGGGAAATAGGTCTTTTTTTTTTCTTTGAGTAAATGCTTCAATTTTCTCTCTATAAAACCTTTTCTAAATCATTCATATCAAATAATGTATGTGTTAACATGTATACATTTTTTCCCCATCCCTATACAGGTGAAACACAAATAATTGGTATGAGTGCTACTCTGAATAACATTAAGGATTTACAAAAGTTCCTGCATGCTGAAGTTTATTCAAACGAATTCAGGCCTGTATGACAGTACAATGTTTTCTTATTTTTTCCATTTGTTTCATTATGAAGGATTCTGATATGCCTTGATGATAATTTTTCATATTGTATATCATTTTAAGGTCATGGTTATGTTTTGATTACAAAATGAGACTTTCAGGCCTGCCTCTTGTCCCGATTTAATCGGGACCTCCTGATTTTTGTCCAATTCACAATTTCATGTTTGAATATAAGATGTCCCAATTTTTCCAATTCGATCCTTCCTTTTGCCACCACAATCTCTTCTCCTTTGTTTTGTTTTTAGAAACCAGCGTTTGGATACTAAAGGCCCCTGTGCCGCCGTTTCTTTCTCTCCCCTCTCAGCCAAGAAATAGCTATATGCCTGCCTGAGTAACAGCTCAGAATGGGAGGGCAATTCTGATCCTATAACTACCTGGTGCCGTCTTTTTTCCCTTGACACGTCCCGCCACCACCACATCTAATTTCAGCATGTGTTTGGTCTGTTATGCATAATTACACGTACCTCTACACATTATAGTACAGTACCTGAGTATCAATACGATGATCATCTAGTAAAATTTTGCTTTTTCTCTAACCTTCTTCTGCTGGTTTCCTTGGTAGGTCAATCCCATTTTTTTTATGCTTGTGTTAATACACAATGACCTACATTTAACTCACCTGCGGGAGGCGTTCTGTGTACTTTAAACCTTAATCGCTACTTTCAGCATGAAAGGCACAGTATAAAAAGATCACCTATCACCTATCACCTATCCCCTAGATCTGGGATCCGTTGGGGGGCAGCAGAGGATCTCCTAACCATAGCTTTCCATTCCTCTTGAACTTCAGTTTCCTTAAGGTGTTTCTCAGCTCAAGTCCTGTCCATGCTCTGATGTTGTCATCCCAGCGTTTCTTCTGCCTCCATTTACGGTACCCTGCATGATGGTCTTGGCAAGGCCAGATGAGCAAATAGTGTGCCCATACCATTTCAGTTTCCGTTGTCAAACGATGGTCTGAAGGTCAACATGTGGCATTTTCAATTTTTCTACTCACTTCCTCATTTGTAGTATGATCTTTATATGAGATACCAAGTAGTCTTCTGTAGCACCTCATTTCCATGGCTCTGATTCTTCTTTCAATATCAGCGTTCAGTGTCCACGACTCACAGGCATAGAGAAAGATTGACATGACCAAGGAACGTAGTAGTCTGATCTTAGAGCTGATAGCAATGTTCTTATTGTTCCAGATGGGTTTAAGTTTGGTCAGAGCGGCTAAAGTCTGGGCTATTCTGGATAGTATTTCAGGCTTAGATCCTTTGTCGGAGATTATTGAGCCTAGATATTTGAATTTTGTAATAGTTTCAAGTATTTGACAGTTGACCTTTATTTCTTTCTTCAATGGCTCTTTGCTGTTGGTCATAATCTTCGTTTTCTCAGCATTAATCTCCACGCCAAAGTTGGATGAGGCTTTGTCCAGTTGTTCCACCAAGCTGGCCAGTTCACATTCATTTCCAGCTAGCCCATCAATGTCGTCGGCAAACCATAGATTGGTGATAGGTCTGCCACCAATGCTAACTGTTCCGCGGTGGTCCTCCAGAGCATCAGTCATAATTCTTTCGAGGAAGATATGAAAAGGGTTGGGGAGAACAGGCAGCCTTGTCACACCCCGACTGCTGTTCTGAACCAGTCTCCGATATTGTTGTTACAAAAGACTGCACTTGTTGCCGAGTTGTACAAGTTCTCTATGACACTGATTAAGTTGCTGTTGATATTATACTTCCTCATGGTTGACCAGAGGGCCTCATGCCAGACTCTGTCAAATGCCATTTTAAAATCTATGTAGACATGGTGAAGCTACTGTTGGTTTTGGAGATACATTGCATTAAAATAACTAAATGCATGGCCGGCGCTATATTTGATATTAAAGGAGACAGATTGAAGCACTTAATAAAATTGCGAGCAAAACCAAAACGTGAACGAATGAATATGCGCCTATTCAAAAGTTAATGAATATGGCAGTTTTTAAATAAAATGATTTATAGAATAGAAAATATTTTAAGTGTCACACATATGTTTGTCCGGTAAGGAAAATGTTCCCTAATACCAGTCATTAAAGATAGACCTTATTGCCAACTATTGATGTTTCACCTTACAAGGTATAGGTCTACTTGAGGTATAACAGGCAGGGGCAGGAGCCGCAATGCCCTGCATGGCACTTCACAACAGAAGATTTGCAAATTTCATGAGAGAGAGAGATAGAGAGTGTGAGAGACAGCTACTATAAAGATCGAGGATTTAGATTGGATAAGCTTAAATTACATTTGATCCAGACTTACATCCACACACACATGCTTTGCAGTTTTAATTTAAAGAAACATGCAAGATGAAAGTCTAGCTCGAAAATTTTTGCAGCCAAGATTCTCCTTGATCTTGTAGACCAACTAGATCGAATACGTAATACATCATACCGGTGAGCTAAATCTAGAAAGGTTCAAAGTAAATTTTGTAAAGAAATCTTCAGGTGTCTATTGGGCTATGTCAATAAAAAAAATTAAAAAGGTTCTGTCTTTGTGTGTGTGTAAGGGGGATCACAGTGGATAGCGAACCCGTCTTGAGATCTTATATTACAAGAACCATTCTGTTGCTGGTTCATGCCCTGGCTTTTAGACTGAAAGGCTGAGATCACCTTGTATACTTGCTATATACAAATCAAAACCAAATTTTCTTTGCACTGGGGTGGCAAATCATTTTCACACACATACAAACTCCATCTCTTCTTTTTCTTCTTTTCCGATTATTAAAACCAGGTTATGTAGATCTACTGGGGACCCAAACCTAAATCTAACTATCGCCTTCAATATTGTATAGAATTTGTGGTTTTGAAGAAGCATCACAATACTCACAACAGAATATGTTTAACTAACTGCGTTTGAGATTTTTTACATGTTTAGATCTAAGTACTGGTATTGCAAGTTGATTTAAGCAAAAAGCAAGCTAGATCTAGATCTAGGTAGTAATAATGTCTAAGGAAGTCTGTAAGTCGGCATTTTAAAAATCTCATTGCTGGATCATTGTTTACTTACTCTCTCTCCCTCTCTCTCTCATGCACTACATTTGAGCTCCACCTGGGCAACCTGGCTTGACTGAGAGACCTGATGGCTCGACCCCTCCCTTTTTTTTTTCTTAGATTTGCACTGTTCCAAATCTGACTATTTTCTTCTTTTGCCTAATATTCACCCGGTCAGTTTTAAACCCCTTTGGTTTCATCAAAATTCATAAAATCTGATAAGTGATAGATCATTCCAGCTCATTTTCTGTTTAAAAATACTTTCACAGAATGTATCATTCTCCAGGAAAAGCGCAAGGGGGGGGGGNNNNGGGGGGGGGGGGATACAGAAATATATTAAGGGTAGGATTGAAATTGAACTATAAAATTAGTTTAGTTGTGACCAGCCTTCAAAAGCTCCTTTTTGTGAATTGCCACACAATAGTATACATGTAATAATTCAAAACATTTAGGCCTACATAGTCGTTTCAATATTATTTTATGTGGTTACTGATATGAAACAACATTCATGTTACATTCAAGGGAAAAATTATTTTGAGTTTCATGAGCGTTTTTTTGAACTCTTACTAAATATCTATTCCATTGATTTCGTCTCCACTAGGATGAATAATTGTAAACAGAAAGATAAAGTTTTTGAATACTTGTATTTTAAATTATAGTCTGTTCAGCAGGTTGATTACTTAAACTTGAGTCTGATTGAATTACTATTGCATACTTTTGCTACAAGTAGTTTGCAGCTCTGCCTCTGATTTTCTCTCTGTTACACCGACCCAACCACACTTAATGTTTAATATTTTAAAATATGTTATGTGTGTGTTTAAAAATTGTAGTAGACCTATAAATATATATAACAAGAAGGCTGTTTGGTGAAAGGTGGTATGGTATGTTTTTAATGCCATGTGTACCTTAAGGTAGAAATGTCTCTATTTTGTGTAGCAAATCCCGAATTTTTACCCTAGGTGTCCCTATCTTAATCATTTTCAAGTAGGCAGGCCTGGACTTGAAAAGTTACGATAAAACTGGTTCTTTTTTTCACTATGTAACTAAGGCTAAAAGGTTTTCTGAGTGTGTTCCTTGTTTAAAATGTTTGAGGTGTGTAGCTGCACTTATTAAGTTTCTTTCTTTTTGTGTGTGTGTGGTATTGTATGTTATTGTTCTCCTACTATTTTTTTTAGAAAATAAAGGAGAAATTGATGAATATTCTGTTGGTGATTTTTTTTTTTAACAGGTTATCTTAAAAGAGTATGTGAAAGTTGAGGATAATATTTTTAGTATCAATCATACTGCTTCACAAGAAGATGAAAAATTAGAACACGAGGAGTTTATAACATTCCCAGTAAGTGCCCTTTGAATAAAGTCTTCTTATCACTGTATGAATAATAATTGTTTTCAAATTGCAAGCAGGAAAACTCAGAGATCTGTATTAGCTGTAGATATTAACTTGGTAAGATCTGTATTTTTATAAATTAGCAGTATGTATTTTTCTTTTTACTGAGGTTTGGTATAATAAATTTTAGGGACATAGAAATTAAGTAGCTTTTTAGAGTAAGGATTTTGCCTTAGCTAAACATGCCTTTAAAATAAGATCTTGAAAGCAAAAAATTATAGTTATCACATAAAACAAATTGCTACAGCTGACTATTTCCTTGGTGATATAATTGTGTGGGCTTTCTCAGCTAATCAAATCTTAGGTAAAAAGGTGCAATTCTTGACTTTTTTTTTGTTTTTTACTTAAACAGCCAAATCATAATTAAATTGATCAAGAATGAACTCAAGTGCATAACTGTGCTATTCGTTGCATTGCTTCATGTTGCTTTACTCAATGAATTTCTTAATACAAGTGAAATACTCAGAAGATCAAAATCTTCTTTTTTATGTTGTTTAAATGTTTAAATTATATCTTTCTTTTATTTAACATTTATAATGGAGACACACAGCTTTCTCTCGATATATGTAGTAAAGCAATGAAGTTTAAAGCCATTTTTCTTCTGATGCATTTCAGTACTCATCTGAGATGTTGAAGCAGGATCCAGACCATTTACTGGGTCTTGTGATGGAAGTTATTCCTGCTAACTCATGTCTTGTGTTTTGCTCCTCTAAGAAGAACTGTGAGAATGTTGCCCTAATGCTCAGCAAGTTAATTGCCAAGATGTATAGGTGAGAAGAATACTGGTTGCATCATGAAAATCTAGTGATTTCAGCCCTTTTTTCTTGAACCTTTAAAATAATATGGCTAAATGCAGTTTTCAAAGGAAACTAAATTTTCCAAATGTATTTTAACTAGTCTTGAATAATTGTAGTAGCATCGAATCATTTTCACTTTGCTATCATAGATCACATCAGCTGCCATAACTGTACTATTGAAAAAAATTTATACTTTAGTTGAGTGCTACCAATTTGACTTTTGTTTACACATCACAGGCATCTTACGAACGTTAACAGAGACAAGAGAAAAGAGTTATTGAGGGAACTTAAACAGGATGGAGAAGGGAAAATCTGTCCTGTGTTAGAGTACACTATTCATTTTGGGATAGCCTATCACCATAGCGGCCTGACTATGGATGAGAGACGACTCATAGAAGATGCATATTCTGATGGAATACTATGTGTGCTCACCTGTACATCAACTTTAGCTGCTGGAGTCAATCTACCTGCCAAAAGGTTTCACTTAGAGGTTTTAAAAAGGCTTGTGTAAATTAGTTCTCTTTTTAAATATGTTTTTTTATTGTTATTTACTTGTACTTGATACACAGGCTTTTTGTTAGTCATCTGTAAGTCTGATTCATTTTAAAGGAAGCTAATTTGATTATTTTTAATTTTTCATTGTTGCTGTTTTTCATGTAAAAGTACATTTTTCTTCTGTTCTTTTATTCAAATATATTTTGTCAAATAATTTTCAAATATGTCTTAGCAAAAAAATATTTTTTTGGGGGTCCTTTTTTTTTCTCTTTGCCATCGTATGTTTGTAACATCTTGTTTTGAATCAGTAGTTTGTGCAAACGTGGAATGTGTATAAAATAGGTCAGAAAGGGGGAAAGGAAAGGGATCTGAGGAAAAACAAAGGCAGAGGTGTCAAAGAACTGTTCTAATCCTTCTGAAGACAGAAAAAATATTTTGCATTTAACATAAAATTTACGTATAAAGCCTGTCAAGTCATAAAAGTCTTTATTATGCGGCTACTTGAAGATAAAACTAGGTCCAGCTGTTGTAAGTTGAAATGAATTATTGTATAGGCTTGTTTTGACAATATTTCTTATGGCTCTTCTACATTGTAATCCTCCAGGGTTATTTTGAGGAGCCCTTATGTTGGAATGAGTTTGATCAAATACAGCCAGTACAAGCAGATGGTTGGCAGAGCTGGTAGGGCAGGCATCGACTCATCAGGAGAAAGTTTTCTTATTGTTAAGGGACAGGATAGAATGAGGGTATGAGAGAGTTGTTGGTTTTTTTTTAACTCAAAAGAAAACCAGTCAAGCTTAATGTATTGTGTTTATCAAAGCTTTCAGAATAAATATTTCGTTTTTACGTCAAGAGACTAAATGTTTTTTAAAGCAGTAGTTAAACATAAAACCATAACCATGAAATCTTTAGCTAGATTTCCATAATTTTATTGTTGCCATTGTTTCAGATCAAAGAGCTGTTTACAGGGCCCAAAGATGTTTGCCATAGCAGTTTGGCATATGAGGAAGGAAAAGGAATAAAGTCTTTGTTGCTCTCAGCTATTGGCTTGAAGGTAAACTCGTTTGCAAAAATGAAATGAATGAAATTTGACGTGTGGGAAGAAGTAATGGCTTATCCAACCAAGACATGAAATAATGGCTTGTCCAACCAAGACGTGATAAAGTCTAATTTGCAAGCTGAATTTCCAAAGAGGAATTTTCTGTTTCAGTTATATACATTCTCTCACATTTTGCCAGGTTTTTTTATTTTTTTGTTTTGTTTTTAAATATAAATCTATTTGATTTTTTCAAGTGACTTTATAAAGAAAATTGCACTTGCTCAGGGTCCCTTGCCCTTAGGCTTCAAAGACTCCATAGAATTCTTAAAAAGTCTCCTTTTCAAAAAAAATAATTGAATCATTAATGGTTAAAAAGAAATACATGAATCTGGTTTAAATATGTACAATACATTTCACTCTACCTTTATCAACATTGACATTCTGGGCTTATCGACATTTATATGAATTTGCAGGCATTTTTTTCTAATTTGTCAATAAAAAATTGTTTTGCTATGGACATGCTTTCCCCAGCATTTCTTTTGTAATGTCTTTTTAATCTCCATCATCAGGCCTGCCTATTTGTTCCGATTTTATCGGGACATCCCAATTTTCAGTTCAATTAAGGATTTCACGATTGAGGTGAAAATGTCCTGATTTTTCCAATTTGATCCTTCTGTTTGCTGGCAGAATCTTTTCTCTTTTGTTTTGCCCTGAAAAACCCACCCAAGGATAATCAAGGCCTCAAAGCCACCATTTCTTTCCCTTCCCTCTTGGCCGTGATATAGCCTATGCCTATCTGAGTAATAAACTCAGAATGAGAGGGCTCAAATGTGTCGATCTTACCGATTTCAATATAATTTATTTTGTTTGGGCTGTTATGTTTAATTACCATACTTCTACCCACATTATCATACAATACCAGATTATCAGTGCGACAGTTATATAACTTTAAGCTTTCTGTTTCTCTCCAAACATTTTTGATGATTTCCTCGGTAAGTCAAAGCCAGTTTTTTGATGCTTGGTTTAATAAACCAGCCTACCAATGACCTACGTTGAACTCAATAGCCGCAGGCGTTCAGTCTTCATATGTTTGCTTTAAAATTTAAATCTTAATCGCCTCTTTAAGCATGAAAGTCACAGTATGAAAAGATATATTGAATTAACACGATAACAGCAGGCATGGTGCTATATTATCATTATTATTAAAGGGACAGATTCAAACATGGTTGTAAAGTTGCAAGCAAAACAAAAACACCGTGGAGGAACATGCGAGGTCTAAAGGGATATATGCGACTGTTCAAAGATGAAGAAGAAGAAATATGGCACTTGGCAGTACTTAGATAAATACATTCAAAGATTAGAACATATTATAAGTGTCAAACATGTATTTGACCGTTGAGGAAAAAAGCTACAAAATACCACTCATTTAAGATAGACCCTATTGCAATCCTTTGATTTTTCCCCTTACAATGTATATTTGAGGTATAAAAGGCAGGGGCGTTAGCCCCGATGATGGCCTTGCACAGCACATTACAACAAAAGATTTGCGAATTTTGTGTGTCTCTGTGTGTGGGTTTGTATGAGAGAGAGAGAGAGAGAGACTGCCAGCAAAACAAGTACAAAGCCGTTAGGGACATTGAGAATTGAGAAGTCTTTTATTTTTCAGCAATAACTTCTAAGTTTATGTTAATTACATCAACATCGAGGGTTTATTTAAATAAGATAGGCTTTGCGAATTTAATGAGAGAGAGTGTACCAACATAACTAATACTCAGCCTTAGGCGAGATTGAGAAGTCTTTGATTTTTAGCAGTAGGTTAGGTTACTTACATCAAGATCAAGACTTTATTTAGACAAAAGCTTAGATTTCATTTTGATCTAGACTTAGATCCGTACACATGTACTTAGGGATTTGATTTAAAGAAGCATCGCAAATCAAAGTTTAGCACGAGATTTTTGCAGCCAAGATTCTGCTAGATCTAGATCAAGATCTAGTAGGCCTACTAGATCAAATACATCATGCCGGCGGGCTAGATGAAAGGCTCAAATAAAGAGATTCTAGGGCGTCTGTCGCCGGTGGGCCGTATGTGTACACATTAAGAAGCCTCAGCCTTTGTTGGTTTAGGGGGCGGGGGGTGTTGGTGGCACAATGGATAGAAAACCAGACCTGCCAACTTTCCGTTTTCGCCGGGAAAAATCCCGGTGAACGCCTATAAATTCCGTTTTCCGGGCTGCCCCGCTAAAATCCCGCTCAATTGTCCCGATGGACGGGAAAAAATTATCTCGTTTTATCCGTCGGATCCATGCAATATCTATTGGCGTCTACTCTTTACCTATTTAAATAGCATTGAACATTTTTAAATTACTATCCTCATAACCCAAGTATCCAATTCGCGGCACATAACGTTTATTCAACATTCTGTGTAAAGAGACCGAGAAGCTTCTGTGTTATTGATATGTCTCGGTGCTACACGCAGACATGCCGGCATTATGCTTTAGGTGTAATTCATCCCGCCAATTGGGGAAAATTTTACACTTAGGCTGTTTAACTATAGGCTTGTACTTTTGTTTCATTTTGTGCGATTTTCTTTCCATTCACATAGTACAAAAATGTGGTATCGATGGAAAGTTGATTCTCGTTTTTTTTGTAACTGCCCTCGAAGTAGACCGGCGTGGTTTCTTTGATCTTATACCAGGC
>BLXT01005617.1:419555-430890 GCA_019648995.1 Plakobranchus ocellatus
CTGTTTCTCTTTTATCACTCTGTGAGTGTCTATCAGTAATTCTCACTCTTTCTCTTTTCTCTCTCTCTCTCTCTCTCTCTCTCTCTCTCTCTCTCTCTATCCTCCTCCTCTCTCTGTCTCTTTCTCTCTGTTTCTCTTTTATCACTCTGTGAGTGTCTCTCAGTAATTCTCATTCTTTGAACTTTCTCTCCTTTTTTGTTTCTCTCTCTCACTCTCTCTCGATCTAGGCAATATCAAGATCCAGGACATTTCTAATTTCGCTACACTCTTATATTGTTTCTAGATGTATAATCAAAATTTGATAATAGTCCTAGAGATCTAATTTAGGCTTTACTCAAGGCCTTAGCCTACACAGACATGAATACATTGTAGGCCGACATGACTTGCGGGGATCTCTGTAATTTCAAATAGAGCAAAAAAAAAAAAATCGATGTTTTCTTTTATTTAATATGCAATGGGTCACAATGTTAAGCCTTACTGAGATTTTGTAGACCTGTCTCACACAGATTTTCTTTTTTTTTTTCATGTAAACCTTTATTGAATTAGCTAGATTTTTAATTTTATTCACTGTAGTGCACCTTAAAAAAAATTCATCATCCAGGCCCTGAGCCTATAGGTCTTTAAGGCTTGATAAATGGTGATATTATTGGGACTAATGGCAGTGAGTATGGAGATACTTTCTTGCATCTTTAGAGTCTTGCATTAATTATCCTCTGATAGTATACTTAAATGGTATGGAATGTCTGTGGTCGAGTATATAATTAAGGTGTAGTACGGTTTATCCATGCGCATTTAATTGTATACTGGCATATTCCTGTGAGACTCTCTAAATTCCTGTGAGTAGAGGTGAATATTCCTGAGAGAACAATTTGGGGTTGGCAGGTCTGAGCAAACCCATCTTCAGTTTTACAAGAACCGCACTGTTGCGGGCTCGAGCCCTGCTACCTGTACCTTGGCTTAACGGGGGGCTGAAAGCCTTAAATCACCCTGCTGTGGACGGGCTATATGCAGATCCAAAACCAAATATTGTGTTAGCACCGGGTCGGCAAATCATTCTCAAACACATACACACACACATTCTCTCCCTCTTCTTTTTTCTTCTTCTTCCGATTATTAGGACTGAAAATCTAGATGGATGACATGTAGTTTGGACCCGGCACTACACCCACATATTGTATAGAATGTGTGGTTTTGAGGAAGCATTGCAATACTCATAAAGGAATTTGTTGAACAAGCTCGGCTCGAGGTTTTTTTTACATGTTTAGATACCTAACTATTGTATGACGGGCATTAGGCGAGGCCTAGACCTAGGGAGTAATAGCGTCTCCGGGAGTCTGATCTGAAAGAGGGCATTTAAAAAATTAATGAAGTTTATGCGTTGGATAATTGTATTCTCTCTCTCTCTCTCTCTCTCTCTCTCTCTATCTCTATCTCTCTCTCTATCTCTCTCTCTCTCTCTCTCACACACACACACACACACATCACGGATTTGAGCCAAGGCTTGATATATATATATATTTTTTTTTTTTTTTATTTGCACTTTTTTTATATCTGACTGTTTCCTTGATTTGCCTAGTGCTCACCAGTCAGCTTAAAACTGCTTTGGTTTCATAAAAAAAATCTGATGAGTGATAAATCATTCCTGCCAGTTATTTGATGAATTATCTTCTTGGAAAAGCGTACTAGTTCTTCTTTCTTTTCTTTCCTTTCTTTATTTTTTTGTTTGTTTGAAGAATTTTAGACGTATCAAGGCATTTGACAACTTATGCATTGTTAGGAATGATTTTTGTACTTTTTAAAAATATAGCTAGTATTAATAAAGGCGCAAAGGGGGAATAATCCAAGGTCAATAATACCAATATTGTTACTATGTCCCTCTTATTTTTGTAAATGTTTGATGTCTGTGTGTTGAAAGTGTAGTGTAGGCCTATAAATACCAATATATAATAAAAATGCTGTAAAATGAATGCTGTGTAGCGAATGTATGTAATTCTTTATTATGGTATGATTCTAATACCATATGTATGTTAAGATAGAAATGTCCCTATTTTGTGTAGCAAATCCCGATTTTTTATCCTAAGTGTCCCTATCTTGACCATTTTCAAGTAGGCAGACCTGCATCATTCTTGTACATAAGCTTAGGACAATTTTTCGGAATACTTTTTTTGTAGACTTCCAAGATCATTATTTCATTTGGCACTCAGCTGTGAAAACAGGTTTTCTTAGATAGGCTTTACTTATTTTTTTAAAAGTACATAATATTTGGGAAAATTAGTAAAGAGTTCAGATTTAGTATTTAACAAGAGAGTGGTTTTTTTCCTTCTTTGCCTCTGAATTTTTTTTTATATTGGCTAAAAATAGGTACCACAAGTGAAAATTTGAATATTGCTTCATATCATTTCTTTTTAACTTTTCAAAAACAGCTTAGAAAAACATGAAAAACAAAAAAAAAATTATTAAAATCAACCAATAAACAAAAAAGTTATTGCCTGTTGAAGTTTATTCGGACTTTAAAAATTTCCAGCATTTTGGAAAAAGTGTTTTTCCTCCAAGTTTGAGCTATTGTAAAAACAAAAGTATACATTCAAAGAGATTGGTACCTTATTTTTGAGCTGTTCACTTGATTGTCAGTTAAAAAATAAGACGGAATGGAAATAAAACAAAAAATGTAGGAGAAAGTATGTTCTAAAAATTGAAAAAATATTTTACATTACATTAAAAAAGTCCCAAAACATGCATCTGAGCCTACTTTGACCTCATGCTATCCAAAAACTTCAATAAGTTTATAAAGGCATAGCCTAATTTTTTTTGGGCCTTCTAAGATGAAAGGAATATAAGTTATTCAAATGCAAATATGGGCGCATATGCAAAAAAACCCGTATGGAAAAAAAATAGCAAGCTCAATGATAACATTCGTTTTCAAGGCATAACACATTAGTTTGATGCAGTACATGAGTGTTCCATATACCAGATTAAAGGGCATTTCAAGCCCTACACAATGAAATAAAGTTTACTGCATTATCTTAAAAGGTAAACATATTATTATTATGAAAATGGAGAAAGTAGAAACAAAAATTACATTTAATTGCTCATACATGAAATCGCGTAAACATCTGTAGAAAGAAGTTTTTGTCTTTAGTTCAATGTATTATATACCAAGTTAAAGGGAATTTCAAGCACTACACAATGAAATAAAAGTTTATTACATTATCTCAAAAGGTAAACAAATTACATTTTGAAAATGGAGAAAATAGCAACAAAAATTACATTTAATTGCGCCTCGGTATTATGACCTAACATCTGTAGAAAGAAAAGTTTTTGTTTTTTGCTCTATGTATTATATGCCAAATTAAAGGGCATTTTAAGCCCTACACAATGAAATAATGTTCATTACATTATCTCAAAAGATAAACAAATTACCATTTTGAAAATGGAGAAAATAGCAACAAAAATTACATTTAATTGCGCATGACTGTTATGACCTATCATCTGTAGAAAGCCCTACACAATGAAATATAGTTTATTACATTATCTCAATTCATATACAAATTACCATTACGAAAATGGCGAAAATAGCTACAAAAATTACATTTAATTGCGCACTTACACTTCTATAGAAAAAAAGTTTTTATTTGAGCTCAGTGTATCAATTATATACCAAATTAAAGGGCATTAAAGCAGTACACAACGAAATAAAATTTATTGAATTATCTCAGAAGGTAAAAAAAGATTACCATTATGAAATGGAGAAAACAGCGACAAAATTTTAATTTAATGAAAAAAATAAATGAAAAAGCTAAAACCTCTGTAACAAGAAAAGTTATAGTCTGAGCTCAATATATTATACACAAAATCAGTCAGTAATATGATTTAATAATAATCATTCATATCAGACCTGATATGTGAGAAGCATTTCTCCTTTTGTTCAGATCAAAATCAAAATCCCTAAATAGCCTTTCCCCAGTAAGATTGGTCAGAGGGCAGGTTCTTAATATTATTTTAATATTCTCCTCAATTTCTCCCCCAAAACTCCTCCATTTAAAAAATCTGCTAACTGACGGTTAAGTACAATTTCCATATTTTGAGCAATTTTTTTTCAAACAAGAATAGAAAAAAGCTAAAATAAACAAGTCTGACTTGAAAAAGTTTGACAAATCCACTTTCCAAAAACTCACAGGAAAATCATTAAAAACTGGCTTGGAGTAAGAAGTAATTTCAATGTCTGAGGAACTTAAAGAAGAAAGGAAAGTTTTTATTTGTTTTACATACTGAGGAAAATCAGCATAACTTTTTGGACTGGTCATCAACTGCCAGTAAAGGTCAGTGAAGTAAACATGAAAAAAGGACAGGACTGCGATGATGTTCGTAACTCTCTGGTCTTGCAAGTCTGCTACAACAGAATGAAGTTTCAAATTTGAATAAGAAATGTACTTATTTTAAAAAAAGCTGTATCTCTTGCCTGTGACACAAAACAGCAGTGGCGTTTTGGAAAAGATTGTTAAATCTGTTTGATCTATACCTTGTAAAAAGAGATTGAATTCCTTTAGAAGAACAAAATGCAAGCCATTCTTCACGGCAACCATTTTTTTCGTCACCATGAGGACCTAACACTACAAAAGCTGGACGAATCAGTCTCATTGAAGCACAGTTGGAAGCAGCAGAAAATCGAGATAAAGAAGATTTGGAATCTCTACCTAGTTTTTCTTCCCCCTCTACATAATTCTCTTCAATGTTACGAACACCATCCTCAGTAGCAGTTGCAAGGCCCAACAAAAAATGAGCATTACAAAACAAGAAATGTATAATACAGTCTTCCCCTTCCAAGAGATCCCTTTCATACTCTTCCATTTTAGCATCAAAAGCTTTCATAACTGCCGCTCTGTCTGAAAGCAAACATTAACATTGCAGTTTTCTAATATCTTTGTGCAAATTATATTTGTCAGAGGATTCATTATCTAGACAGTAAATCTCACAAATGTCATGAAAAATATTGATACATTGCTCAAGAAGGGTTTGCGCATCATCACAAGCATTTTCTGAAAAACATAGAAAAAGTGTCTTTCCATTTGAAAGAACAATGTGCTGCTCAAGATAATGGGCTTTCTGGCGGCTTGTTGCATCGCAAGCATAGATAAAATGCTTGGAGCTTAGAATTTCCTCTGCAACTTGTTGCTTAGCGGTTAGGTGGGCTTCATTGGAAAAATTTAGAGAGGTAGTTTCATTTGGCAAAGATTCTTTAAACTGGGTATTCAACATAGACTTAGCTACAATTTCAATCACTTTAGAGCAATTAGTTGCAGCAACATTAGCCTTGCCTTGAAGAACGTAATAAGTTTGTCTTACATGATCTTTGAATCTATGTGAGCTTCTCTCATCCCTCAGAGTTACTTCCTTTTCATCACACTGAACATGCCACTTAGATCCTTATTAACAGAGTGTTTCTCACTTAGCTTGGCTTTATATTTAGACTTTAAAGATTGCTCAAGTTTAACTTTAGCTTTTAGCTTGTTAACATTATCCACAAGAGGTTGATTTTTTGCACGTTAATCTTCAACTTTTTCAACCATTTTGTCACATTCTTTTGTCCCTCTGACAAGCTTCTCCTTACAGCATAGTTTTGTTTGTACAGCATTGACTGTTTTAGTGTGTAAAGTTCCTCAAGCAATTCATTTCTTTCATTTTTTAGGTGTTTTAACTTCAGCTTTACATCTTTCAGATCCTTATTAAGTGACTATTTCTTTCCCTTTCACTTTTTAAATCATCAAATACTTTTTGTTTTACTTTGAGTTCTTCTTCAAGATCTTTATTTCTTTTCAAACACAAATCACTCTCTTTAGCAATGTCCGTTATATTCTTCTCTTTTTCTGTCAAAATCTTTCTACAAAAAAAACACAGTCTTTGCAAGTGGCAATAGCAACATCAGGGGGATTATCAATAAAATTTGTTTCTTGGAAATCTGGCAGGGCTTGGGCATTCTTGCTTTTATTTTTTGACAATAAGTTATATTTTTGTAAGACCTTTTGCACTTTGCATCATAACTGAGAGTCACTTAAATTTATATCAGTGTGTAGCTTCTTTATCCAATTTCTTACAAATATAGGAGGCATTTTTTCTTTACATCAAAATTGTTCTAAATCTACAATGACTGCATTAGTAATGTTACTGGCATTTGGATTGCGAGTAAAGTCTGCAATGTTCATTAAGTGCAAGCGGTTAAGACCAAGAGTTGACAAAGGTTCTGGCAAGGCATGGAAATCATGCTCACTTGAGAGAAACGTCTTGGCCTCTTCTTGGGGCAGCTAGGAACATGTGTTGATGGTCATTTGTACTTGATGAGCAATGCTGGACTCACTGACCGAAGCTGTGTTAGGTACTAGCTTCTGCAACCACGACTTAAGCTGGAGAAGGAACAATACAAAGAAAAAAGAAAATTAATCAAATTATAAAACAAATTTGTAGGTTAAGAACCACGTTTCATTCAACTGCAGGTTTTCTTGTAATACTTTTTACGTAATGTTATCCAATGCCTCCAATAAGGATTATCCACACCAAAAATTCACTAGACCATAACATTAACATTAGTCAGTTAATTTTTTTTTTTTACTTTTGAAATTTTGAGGTTTTGAAACAAGGTTTCAGTTACAGCCAGTGATAGCTAAGCCAGAATTATCCCACAAATATAGCTTAGGAAAATATTTTGATTAAAAAGAAATTACATGACATACATATATATATAATACTATTTTTATTACTAAATATATATGGGACTGATGTGAGTTGGGGGGGAGGGGGGAAGAGTTGTGATAGGATCTTTGAAAAAAAATCACTCTCTAGATTTTTTTCGCACCTCTCCATAAGTGTGATCTCCTTCCAATCTTAGAAAATACAGCTGTAGTAAAAGTCTATGCGTTAATGGTGTAACAGGTAAGTCTGGCCGCCTTCCCTTACCTTGCTTCTGGAAATGTCTTTGCAAAGCCTTGTAGACATCATCCTCTGTGAAGCAAGTGAAAAATAGTCAGAGAATACCCTGACAATATTTCAACATTGGACTAGGACCTCCCGATTTCATTCATCAGACTCAGGTCTTAACCACTACGCCTTTGAAACCACTGAATAGGCCCCTAACCAAATAATGATGCATATATATATACATACATACACACAGACATAAATAATAAATTGGTATACTACTACTAGAGTCTTGATTAAATCTTGATTCTAGCTCTAGATCTAGTTCTTCTAAAATGGCACAATAATTTTTTAAAAATGGTCTATTAACTTGACGAAATATAGAATCTAAGTAAACAAACATAAAATCATGTTTTTAAATTGAAACGTAAGAAAATCGATAATAGATCCAATCTACATTTATCACTTTAGTCATGAATCTAGCCTACACAACAACTTCGTAAAAGTTATTGCTATGCCAAAAAAGTAGAAAACGTAAGCTAGATCTAGAATCTTGATTACTTTATAAATAGATTTCGCCTAGAAAATAGCAAAATAATAATTCATTAAGGAAAAATATTGATCTCCTCCGTTTTCTTAGCCAAGTGACTATTATTGGTGACAGAACAGGCTTGGGAGATGTTATATAGGAAAGCCTCTGGGTGACCTATTTATTCATCTTGGCTTTGCTGGCTGTTCTGGTGATCGTTGCCTACCCAGGCAATTGCCGACGTTATTAATAAAAAAAAAAATAAAAGTAACATTATTCTTTTAATCATTGAAAGTAGTACTATTTGAATCATCAACTTACCAATGAGTGCCTTTAGCAGCATTTTATCACATCTGGATCATTCATTATGATTGGGCCTTCACAGCACTCTCTGCACGGCTCATGGCTGACCATTTCTAGTCTAGACTAGGCAAAGATTCGGAGGGAGCCGCTAATGCCGGCCTTCGCTTCACGTCTTCTTTGCCTCAGCGCTTCGCTGTTATACCTTAGATTTTTATATAATAGCGATATTTAAAATCCTCAGGTTTTGAGGATTATAATGGTACTAGGCACCCTGTGGTACAGTTTTTTAAACCGAAGTTTTTTAAAGAAAATATCCTATTTTTTTACTTCACTCAATAACCATGCCTCCACATGTCCACCTATCAAGGCCTGTTTGGTATCAGAAGAAACTAGAGTTCCTGCCCTTTCCAATGATGTCAGCTTTATTAATATCAGTACATTCACGGCGAACCTACCTATAGTGCTCAAAATCAAATGGTCATTTGCGCGATGCGCGTCGGATAACATCGCGGCAACAGATAATTAAATCGTTTTTTTTTTTATAAATACTTTGAAGTTTACAAAAACCTCAACAATATAACACAGAATAAAGGAGAATTTGAAGTTTATGATTGTTTTTTATTTCAACCAGATAGGATTAGTAGATCTAGAGTTATACAAAGACAAACATCGGCATTATCTAGGGTTTCTCACTGCTCTCCCATTTTTCTACCAGCCAGAGACGTGCGGTTGTGGTACCTACTAAAAATATGGGTAAAGCATGTAATGCCATACAGAAAAGCATTAAAGAATGTGACATTTTGCAAGGAAAGCTCTCTTTACCTCCCTTCCCCTGAGACCACAGACAGAGAGTTGTAAACTGCTAACTGGTCTCATTTACATAGGCCAGCCATAGTGCACAGCCAACACAACACCTCGCGGGCAAAGGGTGGTTTCAGTTGGCCAGTTATTAACAGAGCCGACTTTAACAGGCTTTGTACCCATTTTTCAATAGAGTCAGTAGAGCTAGAGACCCTTGTGCAGAGTGCATCTCTTGGACACTAGAAGAAAATGTGTTGGCAAGCCAGGTAAGTTTGGTGTTCAAAAAGTAGAAAATTACATACTCCCAGCGTGTGGGTAACGAAATCCGAAACTTTGTAATTCTATAACTTACACATTTGTTTTAGTAGAGTTTTTCTGTAAGAAAAAAAAAACCAACAAACAAACAAAGCAATATTTCTTTGTTACGTCATTTTGTGAGCTAAAAAAAAGAAAAAATACTAAAACGCGTTTGGAATTGATGAAACTATAGTCAAATGCCAATATCGGTATTAAAGTTTAGATCTAAGTAAGTTACAAGGACAGCATTTGCAATACCCTTGAGAAAATAGAATAATAAAAAAAAAAAAAAATAATGTGCTGTGTTCAGGAAGGAAGCTGAAGTTCAAAATTTTTTTAAATACCTGTATTACTTGACCCTTTTTGTCTGTTCTAAATTGCATACATTGCACTTTTCTTCAGATCTTTTGTCTTAGAACAATACCCCTTCCCCAGCGTCCCCTCTCATCTTTCCCCCCCTCCTTGAAAAAAAAGGAAACACACACACACACACAAATTTACCTGTCCCAAGCATTTATAAGAAAAAAAGAGGCTCCAGATGGTGCTTACTGGCCTGAGGCTGATCATAAATGAGGATGACAAAGACGCTTGTTTGTATAATGTACATAGGCGCGATTGTCACAAAGGTTTTCTTTATGATGTGGGGTAGTATGGGCTTTCTTGTTGTGTCAATATTGAACAAAGAACAATTTGTGATGGGGCCAGCAAAACATGGCACATAGTGAAAATTTAAGATATTATGTTTTTTATATTTTCTAAATCTGCAATGTTTTGTGTACATCATGCTTTTTGAATTTTTAAAATATCTTATGTAGAAGCTGAAGACAGAGAATCACGGGAGTATTGAAATGAGAAAATTGCGTTTAAAGTTTCTGCTTTTATTTTCCTTGAATTTTTTCTTTTTCTTTGATTCTCAGAGCAATGAAATTGATTCTGGCGCATCAGGATGCATTTTAAGTCATTGAGCATTATATGTATAAAATAACTATATTAAAAGTCATAATGTGATAAAATTGTACAATTGGCTAGGGAAAGGAAGAATGAAAAGAAAAAAGATGTACACAGTGATTCTCATCATTAGAAACACACCTTTCCATAGATACTTCATGAAGCATCATAATTCACTTTTTAAAATTGTAAAGCACATTTAACTGAGTGTATTTAGTTCTGTTTTAGTATTTGTACACTGCCCTGTAATTTCTCAACTATTTTATTTTTTAATGAATGTGGCTTTAGATTGATAAGTTAAACCTGAAAGGGCTTGATTTAGATCTCCAGAAATTACTATTATCTGTAGGTGTAGTTAAAATCTGGACTGAATCGTAGGTCTAGAGCTAGAATTTTAAATGTAAAGAATTACCAAAGTATATTTTCATAAGATTTCTTGCATTTTCTCCCTATCTACCTGTGGATTAGAGCCAGGGCAATGAATGTTTCTTCAGCTTATCAAACTACTTCAGAAATGTTATGAATCCAGGTTGTGTTCTTTCAAGCTTATCTCGAATGTTTTCTTTGCATAACATATGAAAAGCTTCCACTTCAGTCAAATATTGCGAATGAAAGCCAAAGGTTTAAGCTTAAAGATAATTTGTAGTCAAGCCAAGAATCCGAAGGATAATTTAAATTTCAAAATTGATGGAGATTTGCGCTTGTTGAAAGTTTCATTTTTTATTTTGTCATTTATTGGTGTAAAAGTTAAGAAATAGATTTTATCATCACATACTATATTACTCTCTTCAGATGGTCACAACAACAGAATCAGCATTTCTACTTTTACAACAGTCTCTTCTTCATATTCAGTCATCAGCTTTGAGTATTGATTTGACTGTTATGACAAGAGAATGTATTAAGTATCTTTTAGATCAGGGCCTGGCTATTCAAACTAAAGCAGGAGAGCAAAGTGAGTCTTGTCATCTTCAGACTTCTTCCATTGGAAAAGCTACTTTTAAAGGTATCAGTTTTATTGATAGCAGGATATAATTTCTCTTAACACTTACATTCAGATTATATTTTCTTTTCTTCAAAACATTGTTATTAGATGAAATTCAGAGCACTCCACATAATTCGACAACCCCCAATTCAACATTCTCCTTAGTTCGAGGCACTTAAAAAGTCCCAAATAATTCCCTCTTAATCGTTAAAAAATTTTGCCCAAATCTACATGCCGCTTGGCTCATTTCTCCTAATTTGACAGTTCTGTCGCATTTTCAGATCAAACTAAACCATAAAGTTTTTGCCTGGCCATCTCGCACAATAAAATTAATGTATCTGATAATACAGACTATTCATTGTGACTGAGTTAGTGTGAGGGTGATGAGATTTGGAATGGAGGGTGGGGGGTGGGCAGAAGAGGAGGAAAGGTGTGACACCAGGCTGGGCCTAGATCTACACTCACTGGCGTAGACTTATCAATGCAATATACGTTAATGGCTTGGCAGGCATCCCCCGCTAGGCACCACCCATGTTTGCGCTTTTATTTTTAATTATTAATATAAC
>BLXT01005617.1:438253-453618 GCA_019648995.1 Plakobranchus ocellatus
TAACTGTTGAAAATTGTTTTTATTATATTAGTTTGATATCTTTAATATGACCTAGTCAGTTTACATCGTGATTTTCTGTATATATAAGGTTGAAATATATCCATTGAAACATGGCCTAGGCCTGGGTTTAACAAGTTGGGCCTACGCTTCTCTCAGTTGGCGGGGTCTGGTACCAGAAGTGGGGCTGGCGCTTCACCCGGTTGGGAATTGCGTGTTTAACATGTTGGTCCGTATACCGTCTAGGGTTAAGTGTTAAAAAGTGTTAGCCCTTGAAAACACTCTAAAGAGAAAAACAGTATAGATCCCATGAATATAATGAATGCTTTACTTTGTTGGCAAGATTTATTAACTCATAAACCGGTGCTGGACGGTGGGAGCGTCCAATAGTTTGTAAGATTCACGTTACTGGATGCTGCCAGCGTCCAATGGGTTTGTTGTTTCTGTTACCTTGTTTTGAATTTTAGACTGACCAAATTATTCCAAAACTACTTTATTTGCCCCTGGACTACCTCCTTTATGTTTTGAACTACACATCCTATATGATTGCTTCGTGTGAGAAAAAAAATGTAACGGTTTAAGAGTTAAGTAAAAGGGCGCACTTGAGCTTTCATTGTTGTGAATAAGACAGGCTGTGGGACATAGCGGCTACAAAATGAATGAAAAAAAATGGCACGGGGCGGACTATTTATTTATTTAATTAATATTAATTTGACACTGCACTAGATTTACTCAATAAGAGGAGGTTAGGGCAGAGGAAAGAGGTTTTTTGGGGGTTTTTTTTTTGTTTTTTTTATTTTTATGCACACAATCAGGCTTACTGAACGTGACTGTGATCAGCTTCGATCATGATAAATTCTCTTGCTAGAAACCAATCTTCATGGCTTTAACGGGGCAGTAAATACTTGTACGATTAACTAGAGTAAAGTTAATTCAATATGTAAACGTAAGATCTTCTAAGTAACCATGTATTTTATTTAGTTTTATCCCATTATCCTTGTTAACGCTGAGCTTAGGCAGGATGGTCGACTGCTAACTCGTCCGCTCAAACGTAGATCTAATCTCTCTGTAATCTCTATTTCTACCGGCTCGGCTGACCCGGGCACAGAAGTGTGCTTGATCGTGTCAGATAGAAGTAGTTCTAGTGGCTTGCGGAAGGATCGATGAAAAATAGTTCTAATAAAGTGCATATTTTTTTATAGAAAAATGGACGATCTTTTGAATGATATAACTTTTATGGAAAAATTTCTTCAATTTCCATCGTATTTTCGCCTTTTAAAAGTTTATAAAGTTGATTTTTTCGTATTTATAACGTTGCAAATTCAATAAAAATTAGATCGAAGGAAACACTGTTGTGTGAGCTATTTATATATGCGACACACGTTATCCTATCAACACATTGACACAACCGCGAGGGATAGAAAGAAAGAAGGGTTGGAAAACTTAACGCGAACGGGGAATTCCCAGGCTGAAAATCCGTGATGCTCCCTCTTTTCACTTCGTTATAGCTAGATATGTTTCAAACAAATTGAACATAAATTTACACCAGTGGAAAGACGAGATTTTGTTCTTTTTATTGATATGCATTATTTCAATTTTCATACAAAAGATCGCCAATTTTGAGGGGTTAGCGTACGCGATAGGCCGTTAACCGCCAGTATTGGGTACTTATTAAGATACTTTAGCCCAGGTCAAGAGTTGTCCATTGACGAGTCAATGCCAGCTTTCAAGGGACACATATTCTTTCGCCAACATATACCACCAGTAAAGCCAACAGAATTTGGAATAAAACTGTTTATTCTGGCTGCTGCTAACACACATTATTGCCTAAAAGCTAGAGTTTACACAGGAAAGTCAGACTTTCAAATTCAGCCTGGTCAAGGGCTTGTGGGGAGAGCAGTGTTAGTTCTGGTTGAGGGTGATGAGAGCAAGGGCCATGATCGTCATTCTGACAACTACTACATTATTCAACAGCCTAGTAGGAAAAAAATTGGAGCAGTTGGAACACTTTTAGGGAACAAAAGAAAATTTCTTTTAGGCCTAAAATCAAAAAGCAAAAAAAATGAAGAAAGGGGATGACCCAATTTATGCACCTAACTCATACCTCCTTGCAGCAACACTTCAAGAGATGAAAAACGTGAATTTTCCTATCTACAATTCACACCAGTAGAAAAATGGAAAAATAAATTAGAAGCAAACAGTCCTCAACAGGTTTTAGAAGATTGAAGAAGCCTGGAGCAGCAAAAGATTACAATAAGTTTATGGGTGGGGTAGATCAATCTGATCAGGTCTCCGGCAGTTATGCCTATCTATGCAAATGCCATAAATGGTATCATATCCTCTATCACTTTGTTATAGAGATAATACTAGTTAAATCTCTCATACAATCTCTCATACAATCCTGCCTCAAAACTGTCTTCGCAGTCTAGTTCAGCCTCAGGTTGAAAGACATACCAAATCCATTTGTTGTGCACCAATTCCTTGACCAGAAATTAGGGCCCAATGCCAAAAGGCTCCACATTACCTGGACAAAGCAGGGTTACAAGTCTGACTGTGAGGTCTGTAGGTCAATTGGAGGAAGATCACTGACAATGTTTTATTGTGAGCAATGTGGGAAGCCGCTGTGCACCCACCCATGTTTCTATTTTTTCCACTCTGAGGAGAATTACAAAGCAGCTCGTCAACAAAATATATGACCAGCTGCCACAAGCACCTAAAAAAAAGGAGGCAATAGAACTTTATATATAACTCACCATTACAGAGGGATAAAAAACACAAACTCTAGGTTGGTAAATTTTTTCTTATATTTATTTTCTGCTTTTTTGTTTTCTTTTGTTACATTTTTTTTTCTTTCAATTTTCAAACCATGTTCAGTTGTTGTTCAAGCATAAGTTATAGTTCCAGTTTCTAACATTTCCTGCACACAAGATTTTGCCAGTTTATTTATTTTATAATATGAAGAAAGCACAACAGTAATAAATCCAACCAAACTTTCATCATTTTCTTTAAAGAAATCAACATCCTCTTCTTCGTCAGGTACCTTGTCTGCAACAAACATTGGCGATCGTGTTCCTCCACTCGAACCTATTCTCAGTTAACTTAATAAAGTTGTTGTTGCTACCCTTGCCTGTTGCCCATGACTTGAGCTTTGAATAAAAGTTATTCTCTGTCTGCTTCTACTGCGTTTGCCTTCAATCTTTTCAGTGATTGCTAAGTGTTCTAAACCCTTGTGTTGGCAAATGTGGCCTAAAAACTGTAGTTGTTTCTGTCTTATGGTTTTAATTAGTGATCTTTCAAGATTAGTCTCTTTTAGTAGCAATTCATTGGCCTTTTTTTCTGTCTATGATATCCTCATCATTCTCCTGATAAACTAGATCTACTGCTTCTACTTTTTTCTCTGTTTCATTTCCATACAAAAGTACTGACTATACATATGTTTCATTACCCTTATTTTGTTTTTGTACTTTTGTTTTTGTTAGCCAGTATTGGTTTCATTTTTTGGAATGAATCTTCGGCCATAGCTATTCTTTTACTTATTTCACTTGTGCATCCGCCATCTGATGTTATCAGGTAACATAAATATTTCAATTTTGTATTTTGTTTGATTTGTTTGCCTTCGTGTAACAGGCTGTGTATTTCATTTGTAATAATAAGATCATGTTGGTTGTGACGAAAGCTCACCTGTTGTCTGTTTAACACAACTAAAGCTTTGTCTGCATTTCCCCACGTTAAAAACATTTCTGCAGCTAATTTCAGTTCACTTTTGTATTCTTTATTTTTGTGTCAAAGGCCTTGCCTTGAGGCAGCCTAATTCCAACATTCTAGCCTTATATTGGCCTAACTTAGTCCTTTCTTGCATGAGCATTTCTTCTAGCCAGTACCTGGAGAGTAGACTTTTAGATTCTATGTTCATTTACATGTGCTATGCCCAGCAGGCCTGGTCTTATCCTTTTTACTTTGCTGTAGATAAAAGCTGAGATTGCCTGAGGATTCCTTTGTTACATTATATTTTATTTAAATAAAATCCTTGTTTTGCTACGAGAAACTGCACTCCAAGTTTTAGTATCCTGGTTCACTGCAACTGGTGAGTAAAGCTATGACTTCGATTTTACCTTTTAAGGAGAATTATTTAATATGTAGATGATTCAATAAATATGTTAACTTGTGAGGGTAGCGATTGAAGTGTTCCATCGCTCAAACTATTTTTAACAACTTTACTTGTAGAAATATTTATATGAGTTAAGAGCCTATAGACTGAGGAATTGTTAATCTCAATTCAAAGCATTGAAAAGAATCATTTGATTAAGTTCATTTTATTTTAAGGACTGTTTAATAGAGAAATAGACGCTCTGTCGTCAGATTGGCGAAGCCTTAACGATAGAGGTTGAGGGCCGCAATGTTTAATTATATATTATAAATATGTTTGTATTACTTCGGCTTATTTTACAAGGGCTGATTCGCTAATCCTAAATAATGGTTGTAATTTTGAATACAAATAAAATCTGTTTGTAAAGTTGACATTGATTTGACCTTGGGACCACATGTTCATGTCCAAGGTCGTATGGTGAATAAGTTTTTACTTTTAAAATGTAATTATGACTGTTATTTTAATGCAATATCACTCTTTTGTTTTGTTTCACATGCCATATCAATTTTTCTATTTTCCATCTTAGATTTTCTACCAATATTCCTACAACTTTTCACGGCAATTTTCACTGTAATTAAACATTAAAAAAAACCAAGCAGACTTCACTTCATAAAGTTTGTGAGGTTAAATTCGCTTAGAGCATTTCTTTGAGATGACCATTCATTGCGTTTCTTTATTCTATATTCCTGTCATTCACACTGTATCTCTTGTAGATCCTTAGATCTAGCACTTTGGTCTGGGCTTACTGTGTTGATAACCTTTCTTTCTAATATATATATCTAGCACAAATATACTCTAGTTGGATGGAGTGGCTTGGCAAATGACCTGAGTCAGATACTTTTATTTTTGTGGAATCGGATGGTTCAGTGGCTGATTCGCTTGGTTCCTCTGTCTGGCAAGACAGTGGGTGCTAACAAAGGTGCGGGTTCAAATTCTACTCAGACATGTTGTAATTTTCTCTCGTCTTCTGTCTTATCTTGTCTTGTCTGTTACTAGGTCTAAGTGGGTGAATATCTTCTTAATCTTTTTATTCTTGATTCCTGTCGTTCACACTGTATCTCTTGTAGATCCTTAGATCTAGCACTGTAGTCTGGGCTTACTGTGTGAATAACCTTTCTAATATTTATCTATATATCTACTTGGTTATCATGCATCTCTTCGGAGATCCACAGTTAGTCCTAGCTATTGTGGCATGTTCTGTAAGTGCAATGTAATAATATTTTGGGGGGATTCCCACTAGCACTTATTATACTCTAGTTGGATGAAGTGGCTTGACGAATGACCTGAGTCAAATGCTTCTATTTTTGTTTAAGCTGATGGTTCAGTGGCTTATTTGTTTGGTTCCTCTGTCTGGCAAGGTGGTGGCTCTAGTCAGTGCTAGGTCTAAGTGCGTTAAAATCTTCTTAATCTCTTAATGTTCAAAGATAGGCTTTTCTTTTGTTCTGTATAACTACGGTATCTAGAGGTTTTTGGAGTTGTTCACCAGATTCTGCTTTTAAAACTGTATCATCTGCATACTTGAGATTATTAAGATTTTCTCTCTTTTTTTTTTTTAAGCTTGAAATATCTTGAGGATTTCTTAAGATTATTTCTTTATATAGATTAAAAGATCAGGAGACATTGTACATTCCTGCCTCACACCTTTCTGATGGATTTGAATTCACTATGTTCTTAAATTATTACAGATGCAGTTTGATCCCAGTGTAAATTTCTAATTACTCAGTTCTTTCCCATTGATCTCTTAATTTTTCTAGGGTACTAAACAGCTCTAAATGTTTAACTTTGTTAAAAGCCTTAAAATAATCAATGAAACAGAGGTGGAGATATTTTTGCATTTTCTATACAACTTTTCATACGCATTGACAAATGAATATTGTGTTTCTAGTCCCATTATTTCTGGTCTTAGACTCTTGTGCATTCAATGCATCTAAACATGTAACAGGATTCTTGTAAAATGGCTCATTAAACTGTTTGTTCTATGAAGTTTACACATCTGTTGCTCCTGGTGTCTTAGGCAGTACTACAAAGACCTTCTGGAATTGTACCACTATCTTATATTGCATTAAGAAGTTTTGTTGTCAGATCTATTCCATATTATCTAATGCTTTAATTATTTCTACTGGTATGTTATCTGGTCCTGTGGCTTTTCCATTTTTCATTTTCTCTATTGCTGCTTCTACCTCTTCTTTAAGGAAAGTTGGCCTTCTATGATTTTCTTTATTTTGGTTTTTTTGCATTTATCATCTTTAAAAAGACCTTCAACATATTCTGACCGTCTGTTTAATATTTCCTTCTTTTCCATTAACATTGTTAGGTCTTTTGATTTGATACAGCCAGGACTGCTGAATTTGATTTTCTTACCACTGATGTCCTTAATTTTAACATGCATGAGTTTGCTGTCTGTATTGCAGAAACATGCCAATTAAAACCTCAAAAAATACAAAAAATTTCCCTACGAAAAATGCCTTTTAAAAAATGCAACAACAATAAGATAAAAATGCAAAAAATTCATACAGTTGCAACAAAAATTTTGTTTCTGAGGTGTACATCATGACATGCAACATAAATACGGGTAAACCAGAATTTTCAAAACAAAAATAAAAATAAAAAAATCACAAAAAAGAGGTGAATGTTATGTATGAACTTCTCCAAAGTAATTTACCATTATTAAATTGAAAGATAACCAAAAGTAAGTAGGTTTACAGAGATTAAAAACTTATATTTTTCTGACATCTTATTATAACTGCTGTGTTTATTCCCTTCCTTCTATCAGTTTTAAACATGAGCTTCAACTCTTTATCATCTTTTACATGTTTACACTGTTTGAGATTAGACTATTTACTGTCAATAAGCATTGATTTTGTTGTTCTTATTTGTCATCACTATTTGCATGTGGAGCAAATATATATGAGTTTTCCTTATAAAAAACTACATGTCATTGTTATTATTAATCACAGGTTATCAAAATCCTTTGCTCTCTCTCCCTCGTGAGAAAAAGGACAAGCCAATTTCATTCAGTTTCATATATGAAAACAATGTTCTGTACACAAAAGACAAATTTAATTATTTACATTATTTTGACTCTGAATTTGATTATATATCTACACAATACGATTAGGAAAGGTTATTCTAAATTTTTGTCTTTTAACTCACCACGCCCTGGTCATTTCAAGGCTCGCCGGTGCTTCAGAACTGTCCATTTCACTTTCAGACAGTTTTTAAAAAATTGTAAAATTATTAATTGTAAAAACTTCATTTTTATTGTGCATATTTTGGTATTTCAGAACTTTAGTGTTGTGGTTGATGTTTTTACGATTTTTAAAAAATGCCATACATTTCCCATTTTCGGAAAGCGTTCTCAGACAGCAGACACCCAAATAAAGCAGATCTAGAAAATCAAGATTATAATCTGAGAAAAATATTGCATTTGGAAATAAATTTTGTCACTGAAAATTAAAAATCATTCTATTGAAACTGGTTCTTTAGTCTAAATCTAAATCTATCTATCTCATTCCGAATCATGAAGTCTTTAATTAGACTGTTCATCTTCTTGGGTTGTTGACGTTTGAGCAGAGTAGATCTAGAATTACAGAAACCTGATATGACGATTTATTTCCTTATTATAGAAACTAGATCTAGATTTTTCACTAGAAATTCAAATGTACATTCTAGAAAGAAATTTCAATCTCAGTCACCTCCTAGAACCTCTAGATCTAGTCTAGATTCTAAATCTCTAGATCTAGAGTTCGAGATCGGATGGGCACTTAGGTTTGGGAACAAGATTTTATGTAGAACAAAACTAATATTCTCAAAACGATTGGGAATGGTAATAATTTTCATTTTCATCATCTGATTCCAGCTCATATGGCTCAACATCACTCTCTTCCGCAAACTCAAAAGTATCGAACACATTGTTTTGGTTGCAAATGAGTTCAGAACGACAGATTGAGCAGTTGGGAGGTACCCTTCTTCAGCCCTTCATTTCGAATATTAAAGATAGGAGATAAGCTGTGAATCGGGTATTACCGTAAAGCTTGGAAACTCACTGAAACAACCAAGAAAATCAGAAGTTTCAAGGGCGTACTTTAAAAAATTCGCAAAGCCATCCCGAACATACTCGACATCAGGGTGCGGGCGCTTAAAATAGCATATCAATAACGTATTAATGTTTTATTCTAGTGCAAGCAATTAGGCCTACTGACAGTTCAAAGGTGATCAGCTTCAATCATAATAAATTCTCTCACTAGAAACCAATCTTTATTGCTTAACTGCATTGTAAATATGTGCACAATTCACTGGTGTCAAAAATAATTTAAAAACATTGAAAAAATGTAATAGTTTGTAAGCTCTAGTTTCTAACCATTTCTAATCATAGCTTTCATCTCATTACCCTTGTCTACATAGAGCCAAAAAAGGCTTAACCACCATTCCCCTCAAGAGACCAAGTCAAACTGCTAGTTAGAACCTGTGGCATATAGCAAGGTAAAGTGACCAATTTTTAAAGAAAAATTAAAGCCTCAAAATGATGCACAAATAAAAAAAAAATTGCTAATAAAGTAAACTTTTCAACTTTCATTTCAATTGTTCTTTTTCTGTAACAGCTCACATTAAAACGTTTGCAGACTGTTCAAGTGATCCCCCTTTTCACATCAGGTGTTTAGATCTCTAGCTCACCTAGCATTACTATGGGGATACAAATCCGTCAATTTAGGCAAATTATGCATAATGATTTCTACTTTCTCATATATATTGAAGTTATAAAAACGTTACTGCTTTTCAGATCTTTCTATTTTCATTCTGCAAGTCTAAAACACCAATCCTCAACCAAATATTTAGATCCTAGCAGTTTGCTCTGACCTAGTCCAAGATCTAGCCTACCGAACTCGACAGAATTAAACAAAAATAGGGTATGTCGACTGATATATGTCATAGAACAATAGATGGACTTTCTTAAGATATAATTTTAGCATATATTTTCAACAAAATCCTCCGATTTTTTACGAAAAATAAAGAAGAAAAGAGAATTACAGTACCTTATTATACCCTAACAAACAAAATGAAAGAAATAAGAAAAAAAAGCTTTATTTCTTGAGCTTTCAACCCTTGTGAAAATGGGTCAGCTCAAAGCATAGTGTTAAACATACTTGGGCAGAGAGGGGGGGGGAGAGTGTCGACCTTTATAGCTTGCAGCACTTTAAATCACGTTGCGGGGGTTGAATTAAATTAAAATAAATAAATAAAAAATAGCAACAATAAACAAATTGAAAACAAATAAACCTCTAAGCAAAAAGAATAGATCTATATATTCATGTGCAGTTTATAAATATTGAAAGAGGACTTTTCAATGAAAGTGTAGGCGAAGAATTTCAGTACTATATCCCGTCTTTAGAGCAAAATGTGCCAGCTTGGCAAAGCCAGTGTATTGCTAAATGAAGAAATTATTTAAATAAAAAAAAAACCTTGAAAAATCTGATGGTGGTTGCTATAAAAAAATCACATGAAGAAATTAGAAAAAGTGCAGGAAATTATAAAAAAAAGTGGCACAAAATTTGTCAATGAGGTTGCGTTAAACTGCAATGTCAGATATTTAGCTTTTGCCCAATTTCCTAACATAGTTGATTGATCGATTCTTCTTTTGCTGCATCGCATTTCATTTTGATTTTTTTATTTTGTTTGTATTTGTCTTCTACCTTGTTTGATTTTCACCTTTCTTCCATCAAATGGAGTATTTCTTCGTTTATCCATTTCTTATGCTCTTTTTTTTTTTTTTTTATCTTTTTTGGGAACGTTTTTCTCTATGACTTCATTAAGTGAACTTTTCATTTCTGGCCATAGTTCTTCAACTTTAGAGATATTGTTTAGAGTTTCATATTTGCTATGCACAGCTATAGAAACTTTGTCTTCATCAGATTTTAGGACGACAATCTGGAATTTAGGATTAGCCTTTGCTTTTCTTAATTTCTTAAGTTTTATCTGAAATTTACATATGACTGATATAATATGGAATATGATCTGAATCACAGTCGGCTCCCAGCAGTGATTTTGATGTTTTGAAGGCATTTTGGAAACATTTGTGTTTTAGAATATAGTCTATTTTGTTTCTACTTCTATCACCGGGGCTCTTCCAAGTCCACTGTTGCCAAGGATGGTTTTTTTAAAACAACATAAAAATGTTAAAATAAGCTTTGCTCTATCAATTGTTTTATCAATTAATGTATCCTGTGTTATTTTTTGTGTTTGGGGAATATATAGGCAAAATACAGTGGCAATGTGAGGGTTAAACTTAAGAGAGAGAGAGAGGGGCAACAGAAATGGGATATCTCAGGAGGTTATAGACAGGAATAAATTAGTAAGTTAATTCTGATAAAATCCAATGTTAGGTCACAGCCGGGTATTAGGAAATGAAGAGAAAAATTTACTCTTAACACATTTTAACACAAGGATTTGTGCTTCTAAAAGAGCAAGCATTGATGAAATGAGTGAAAATCATGCCTGGTGGAGTGTGGGTCATGCAACTAATGGACATTTCAAAGGACTGCACACCACCTAATCTGTCTAACAAAGATCACACCACATTGTTAAAAACTGATATATATCTAAAAATTTTGAGGGACTTGGTGCATAATCATAGGTGTGTAAAATAGCTATGCCACACAAGACCATGTGGGGTGATGTCAATAGCGCCTTTAGTGAAATATATATGAGGCTTTTTTCCGAAATTTCCAGAAAAATCGCTCATTCCTCTGATATTTTGAGATTTGATGCTCCCACTTTTGGAAATTGTAGACTTATGACTGTTGAAGATCTTGCATGTGAGAAAAAAAAAATAATTTTTCTTTCATTGTCTCAACCAGGAGCTTGAGGAGTTCTGGGCCTACCAAGATCTCCTGCGCACTTTTGTGAAGCGCCTGGCTCACTGTGTGGAAACTGAACTCTTGCCTCTCATGGAAGTTCCTGGTGTAAAACTAGTAAGACGACTGCAGACAGGAAGCTTAAATAAATAAAACCAACTTATGTTGGTACATAGATCTTGTTCAATTACGGCTAATGGTTAATCACGGCGACTAACTTGTGAACTTTTAGTTCTCTCTTCTCCCCCCCAGGCAGGAGCTATTAAAAGGCCATTAGCAATGCTCGCCAGGGTCAGATACAGGTCAGTAAGAGCCCTGCCTGAGCAGAAATTTACCTGTGCTCACTGCCTGTATTTGTCTGTTGTAAACATTTAAGGGTATCTTTAAGCCTTTATAAATTTTTTTAATGATGCATTATCTTTTATATTTCAGAATCACAGGAAAATTGAAAATTTAAACTTTTTAATGTTATTTTAATTATTTTTGCGTCTAAGAACTAAACTGTACAATAAACTCTTGAGGATCTTAAAATTATCTAATTTGAATTTTTATGCATTGCTTGTTTCAATTATTTATTCCTATTTAAAGTCACCGGTTATACTTTCAAAAATTAGTTGAGAAGAAAGTGCACTTCAAGCACTACACTGCAATACTCTACCCACTATTATTGCACCCTTGGTTGGCTTACAGCAGGTGGTTACTCAAGGGCTATAAAATTTATCACGGAACTGGAGAGATGCAAGCAGAGCTTCCAAACAATTGAGAACTGAATCCCCTCTGGTTTCTTGGTAATACAAACAGAAGGTTTGATTGGTGCTAAGTGTTGTGGATAGTCTTTGATGTGCACTCTTTAACAGTTCTCTACAATCTGGTTAGTCTAGCAACGTTTGATTATTTTTCTGTGCTGCTTTCTTTTCAACTTGTATTGAAAAATTTGTTCACATAATTGGTAGGCCACTAATCTATTATTCACAAACTAGAAACTTCAGAACTTTGTGCTGCATAACTCACTTTCTGTTGCATCCTCTTCTCTAGCCACATGCATTAAACTTATTTGTATTCAATTCTGGCTCATTTTCACCCACATAAATATTTGTTTGTGTTCAGAGCTTTTATTATTATCTATGTCTGGCAAGTAAAAAGGTTGAAGTGCAAAATTCAGATTTCTTCAATCACTGATCTGCTTGAACTCTCTTGAACTTTTTTAAGAGTCTACTACCAATATTGGATGAAAGATAATGCGAGCATGTTGAACATTCACTGGTTTCAATATTATTATTATATTTTTGAAACTTATCTTTCTTTGGCAATTGCCACTTGTCAGTTTGCTGCTTGTGCGCTTTATGTCTCCTATTTTTGAGACACAGGTAGTACAAATCGATGGAGGCCCTGAGTATCTTTTTCAACATTTATGTGAGAAATAATTAAATTGTCCTTTTGGTAATCTATGACTTTTCTCAACTTTGTAGATTAATGTTTTTGAAGTCGAATTAAATATCAATATGGTCCTTGTACACGTGTCATGGAAAAGGATTGTAAGTTCTTAAAACAAAACTTAAATACGGTCAGTGATTGAAGATAAGGCTACACTAAATAATTCAAAGAAAAGAAGAAAAAAATGGTCCTAACTTGTGCGGGTATTTTCCTGGGTGAAAAGTCATAATAACAGTAAATACCGGTATACATTTTTTTTATTTCAGGAAATATATACAAAAAAACGAAGGCAACATTTGATATTAACCACAAATAATTTTAAAAGGCTACACATTCACAAAACATAAAACGGTTCAACAACTCAAGTTGCCTTTTCCCAGAACAGAAACATGTCAAAAGATAACTTTAAAAAAGTATAACTCCTCTCCCCTGTGTGCAATAACAAAATTGTTTTCAACTACATGTATTTCACTTTGTTTTGTCAGATGTCTTAAATTCAATATTGTATCCCACTGCAGCATAGAGAAATTTACATATATTGGTTAAAGGTGTTTCATTATGTACACCACACAAATTAGTATTTACACACTGGACTAAACTGGCTCTAAAATTAATATTTATCAACACACCATAATGAAAATATATCCCAAATAAAAAGAAAAATCTGCATGAAATATAAAATTAGAGCAAACAGCACAAATTGCTGTACAGAAGCTCTTGGAGATCCTAGAATACTAATTTTTTTTTTTAACCATATTACTCAGCACAGTTAACTGCCCCTGATCTCACCAGCCCAGTGGTCAATAATGATTTCCTGATACATAGCAGAGATGGGCATTCTCCGCATTTTTTTTCCTACTGTAGAAATTTAGGCATCAGTAAAATAGTATATCCTTTTATCAGTCCAATAGGCAGAAATGGGCATTCTCCACATTTTTGGGGGGAGTTGTGCCCATGTCTGTGATAGGCTAATTGCCATTATCATAGTTTCCTGGGGGCTCAGGCCTATTAGTGCCTGGGCAAGGGAGCAGATCAAAGGGAAAACTAAAGATGCAAGTTTTTGCAGTAAGTTAGTTGCCATGTAATAAGTCAAAATATATATTTTTTTATTTATATCCAATATATGCTTTTTATATATTTGAAGTTAAAACTTCATCATACAATATTAAAATCTATCGTTTTCATTTTTGGGGGGAGAGAAAGAAGAAAATATGATTAATTACCTTATAATTGATGCAACAAGGTTATTGCAAATCATTACAAGAATACTTACTGTGAACATAACTTCCTACCTTAACCTATTTATTACGTAATCAGGTACTGAACAAGCTATAAGCTATCTTTTTTTTCAATTATTTGACCCTCATTACGTATATCAAAAGACCCTTTTGAATTAGAAACTGCAAGAAAAAATTGAATTTTAGTCTGTTGAAGATAATATTGTTATTGCTATTATTGTATTTTTCTTTTTTTCTCACCATAGTAGCTCCAAATCTGAATTGTTGGAAAGAAGTTGTTTGGTGTGATTAAAAGCAAAGGGAATATTTATTATGGTGTTAGACAAAACATTGTTTTATGTCAATATGTTTTATACTTTTCAAAATTTTCCCACCTTTGAAAGAGTTGGAAACAGGTGTGTGTGGTTTACTTTTGTTTCTTGTAGTCATTTTACATATTATTTCTATGTTTTTTCTTATTTCTTCTTAAAAGGCCAGGGCTAAACAATTTTATGCTGCAGGTTTCAGGACTGTAGCTCACCTGGCTATGGCTGAAGAGGCAAATCTTGTCAAAAATATTGAGCATTTGTCAAGGCGAGCTGCTAGCCAGATTATTTCAGCAGCCAAGGTAAATTTTTTCCTTTATTTTTTTTTAATGTTCTTCCTGAAGAATTTGAAGTAGGGTATTTTGTAATTCTTTTTTTTGAAGTGGTGTCTCCAACCTATTTTGAGACAGACTACCACTTGCAAGTTCAGTGCAACTGCCACGTAATAGATGATCGCAGAAAATCATAATGCACAAAATTGTCCACTACGCCAAAAGTACCTGCTTACGGTATCATGGATCACTAATAGTATGAACACCACAGGAATGGTCCCAAGTTTGAAATTGAGAATTATTCTTTTTTTTTTTTTTTTTTTGCTAATCGATTAGAGACTAGTCAAAGGGTTGCCTTTTTTAGAGGATTCTCATTTTAGTATAATTATGTCTTTCCATATTGACTACTTCTTGCAAGTTTTCATTCTCTCTGATTTTCTCTTTTAACCCTATCCATACACGTTCGGTAATTTTGTTACTCCAAGGCTTGGTAATAATTTTTTAAAAATACTTAAAAAGGGAATTTTTCTTTCAGTTTTTCAGTTTCCTCAAAAATTGAATTTGACATATGATTACATAATAATGATTGACAGAAAATCAATACTGAACTGACCTGAGGTCATTTTTAAAACCCTCTATTACTTTTTACTATGTAAAGTATGGGGTGATTTTGTTACCCCTGAGGTACGGATAGGTATATATGCGTTTTTTTACTAAGTTACCCCACATGTACGGATAAGACTATATTGATATTAAAATGTGGGGGCACTCAGTTACCCTCGATGTATGGATATGACAATAAAACACCTCGTATGGATAAGGTTACAAAGGTTAGCTTTGCTTCGCATGCAAGGGATGGTAAGATTAAGGCAGTAGGACAACAGGAAAAAATGTGTTTAACTCAATCCCTACCTCCTATTTTGCCTATATTGATTCCCTCTATATCCACTATATGAAGGGTAATTTTAAAAAACCAACTACAGAATAGTTTTAAAGATAGATGGGCTGTGGTCCGATGACTATAATAAACTATACATATTTGAAAAAAAAAGTGTTATCTTCATTTATGATTTTTCTTTTTAAATAAAAAAAGTTCTCAATTTTGACATTAACCCCCCCCC
>BLXT01005617.1:461313-473041 GCA_019648995.1 Plakobranchus ocellatus
TTAATTAATCAAACGAGCTTAGAAGCATGAAACACTTGCATTTTGCACTGATAGACAAACAAGTAAGCTATGATAATGCAAGCCGTAATCACACTGTTAATAATAATACATGTAATGTGCTTGATGCAGTAGGCTTAGACAGTGTGATAACTAGCCTACCATATCAGCACTAGATCATACAAATTAAAGGTTGGTTTTTTGGACTTGCAGCCCAACCTTCAAATTAGCCCCACATCAAAGTAATTGAGATGCCGACAATGTCTAGCTAACACTACATGAATGGTGATGTGCACACAAACTGCCTAACATTTACAAAAATAAACTAACTTAATCCCACATTTATCATAATACATGTACCTTAAAAATAATAATACATGTACCTTAAAAATAATAGCCAAGATGTTTTGTCCTAGATCTTTTTTGAAAAATCCTATTAGATTTGCACACCAAGAGATAATAAGATCTAATTCACAGAAGGCTAACCACCTCATCATCCAATCTGAACTTCTGTCTTTTTTTTTTTCTTTTTCTCTGCCTTAATCTCATCTTAAATTACTCAGTTTAAAAAAATGTAATTTGCCTCTTATTTAATTGTTAGCGTTGATGTGGGTTTTTCTTTTCTTAGGCAGCGTTCTGATATTTTCTTTGTCCAGCCCCCTCTCTCGCTATATATATATATAGAGAGAGAGAGAGAGAGCAAGGGAAAACTCATAGAGTACAATAAATGTGTGGCCACACAGGAAAACTTTTCACGGGAGTCCAGATGAAAAAAATTAAGAAAGACACAGTTTTGGATTTTCCAAACATTCCTGAGCAATTTGCTTATTTGAAGTCTCTATCTTATTTAGTTAAAAAATCATGATGTTTTAAAGTCGCCCATTTGAAGAGACATAGTTTTGAGAAAATGGCTTCTTAAGTTTTATGTAGTTTTCAGCTGATAGAATAGTTTGTCAAATTGGTTTTACAGACACATGGCACACATTCACCTCAAAATTGTTCATTCTAATTCACAAATGAGAATCTTAACAAATATTTTTTTGTTGTTGTAAAAATGAACATTCAATTAAAGAATTTAACATTTTGGGACCATCTTATCTCATGGCTCATCACTAAGTGTTACACCTCAACAATGACATTGTCCAGTTCTATAATTAATCTACCACATTTAACTTTGATCTCTAGATCTAAAGTAGATCTATAAATTTAATGACTTGTAGGCTGTCAAAACTACGGTTTTAAGTTAGATGTAGCTTTCAAACACCAATAACAAACAGCAGAGGTAAGCAAGACCTAGATCTAGGCTGGAGAGAGAAAAGGAGGTAGAGAAGGAGATACAGAATGAAAAAAAACAGGATACACTGGCAGTTGTCTATGGATTTATATCAAATTATCAAGACACGTTTTTCATAAGATAAAATGGACATCATTATAGGCAAATCGGTTAGGTTTAGGTTTAAAAACTTTGCAATTTTCAAGTCATTTATTGAGGTCTAAATGTTAGTTGGTGTAGTTTTGATCAAAAGATGAAGGACTGACCTTTGTAAACATTAGTTTTAATTGCAATAACTTAAAATTAATGCTTTCAAAGATAAACACTCAATTATATAAAAATATCAATGTTTTGAAGACCTTTATATCAGACAAGAAACGTAAATTGTTTGCTTAACAGATCATTGGATTGCAGCAGATCTATAAGGTTATCTCAATAAAATAGCTGTGCACTCAATCAGGTTAATTTATCATTATATTCATGCGCACTAGTTGGAATCTAATGGCCAAGGAACTGCTGTTTGGTTTGGTGTATAATACTTGTAGGTTTGCTGTAATATAGATCTAGCAATGGTGATATGAATCTGGCGTTAAGTTTTGGAATTTGGCCTGCATTTTTTTGGCTTTTGTTGCCACAAATCTGATCAAGATGCCTTACAAAAAATGTATAATTAAATAGGTCATAGGTATTAGAAATCAATAAAACTTGGTGGAGTAAGAAGATAAATAAAAGGAGATTTTCTTGAAACCAAATTTTAACCATGAATTAGGTAATCGACTTTCAATGGCGCTAGTTCTAAATAAGCCTGTGCGACATCTGATGGGATTTCCTGTGCAGCCACACAAATACTCTGAACAGCAGTAGAGTATGTATGAAATATTCTCAGACCTGAATGTTCTTGTGGCATGAACCCAATTGATGCTTGGGGTCAGTGCTTAGGGATGTACTTGTGGTGCACACTTGCAATGAAGTAACATGAAAAGAGTAACTCCCACATTAATTTATAGTGTGGTCCTTCTAGGCTTGCAATTATCTGATAGTAGAAATGCAGATGCCATCAAACTACTTCTTAAGGTGCCTTTCTTGTTATTTCTTTTTTTGTTTGCTTTCCTTTCCATGGGGCTGGACACATAGATCTATAGCTTGATTACAGCGAGATTTCTGCGATCTTCACACTTTACTGAGTCCTCGGTCAAGATTATTGTTATGCAGTTTAAATTTGCAATTTTTAACTGTAGAGGAATTTGTTGGGTGTAGTGTGTTTAAGGGGAAAGGGGATGGGGTCAGGCCTATGGTTTGTTCAGCAGGCCAAGGACTTTCTCTAAACTACTGAGTAGGTTCTATAAAATGAGGCCTGAAATATATTACCCCCATAGGACTCATCAGCCTTTCAAGCGAAAATTTTTTATATGAGTGATATCCCCTGTACAATTCCAAGAAACTTTAGCTTCGCTACTTTTTTACGTTGAATATAAATAATTAGAGCAGTTTGTAAAACCAGATACAATGATCTAAACTTTGAGATAGTAAAGTAATTGCTCGCAAACAATATGATATCGTAAATAATCATGATGAAGCAATTGAAGAGTGTAAAACTTGAATGTTTCTAATACTGCACATGCCAGATCTAGGACGAGATATAGGTCTAGATTTGATGCTTCTTTGGTTCAATATACAAACATTTAGTTTCACCAAACAGTGGAAAGGAAGGGATCGTAAAAAGATGTAGAAAGTTTAATATTGCACTAGATGGATCTACATTTATCAAGCAAGCCAATATTCAGATTTGATTCAGTCAGCTAGCACTATAATAATTTTCAATGTTTAGTTCTATTTTTTAGTCTCCACCGAGGCGCAGATTAGATCTAATCTAGATCTTAGACCTTTGCAAGATCAAAGCCAAGGTTTATTCCTCATTAAAGCTTGGGAAAATCAGCATTGTTGAGTAGATAATAATTTTTTCAAATGCAATATTGAATAAAGAGAAGATCAACTCTAAGTATATTGAAGCAACCTTTAAAAGAATTTTATAGAATACTAATGGGAATCATGTCAGAATTTAAGTAGTGATGTTCATATTTTGACAGATTTATTTTGATGTGCTAGTTTTGATTGGAAATGCCATACCTTTCTAATCTAATGTTGATAATGATATCAATAAGTCATACTTGCAATGAATTATATCCCACCACAATCTAGACTAGATCTTTTCTTTTTATTTAATGTACAATAAGTCATAATTTTAGGCCTCACTGAGATTCTGCAAACTTGTCTCACATAGGTTTTTTTAATGTAACCTTTTACAGTGTGAGCTAGATTTTGAGTTTCATACAATGTAGTGTACCTTAGAAAAAATTCATCATCCAGGCCCTAAGCCTGCAGGTCTTTAAGGCTTGATAAATGGTGATATTATAGGACTAATGGCAGTGAGTCGGGAGATACTTTCTTGCATTTTTTAGAGTCGAAATCCATAAATTTGCCTCTGATATTATACTTCAATGTTATGGAATGTCTGATTGAGTATGTAACTAAGGTGTAATTCATGCACATTCAAAATTACTGGCATATTGCTGTAAGACTCTCTAAATTCCTGTGAGTAGTGTTGAATATTCCTGTGAGCACAATTTGGGATTGGCAGGTCTGTGTTGACATATCAACTTTCCCTTTTTTTTCTTTTCAGAATATTCTAGAAGAGAAGACAGCAGCCTTAATGGAAGAAGTTGATTTGCTGACAACAGTTGAAATACCAGCAGGCACCTAACTTTTGTCAACTTAGAATATATGTGTGTGATACTTAAGCTTCATAAATAAATCTCTGGGCTTGTGCTGGCACAATTTTATTCTATTGAAAAAATGAAAGATATATTGATGGAAATTGTAGGGTATTTTTTTCAATTTATTACTGTAGAGCTCGGCTATAGTGGGACCTAGTTACAACAGAACCTTGCATGCAATATGACATTGACACAAGCCCGTTATTTTCTCTTATGTATATGTCCTTTATATTTATATTTTATTTTCCCTAGAATGGCATCTAAAACATCATAATCTTGCCTACAGTAGGACCCAGCTTAGTGCAAAGGCCTATTCTTGGGCCAATACCTAGATTTGTGAAGCTGACTATAGCTCGAGAATGAAGCTGGAATCCTTAACATTAGCATCAATACTGAGTGCTACTGAACATGGGAGATAAAGCCATGGTCAGTTTCGGTGCTTTCACTCAAAATATTAGCCAATAAACACCTCTGGAGGTGAAAGAGTATGATGCAATGCTGGTGACTTGGATTGAATATAAGGCATAGGATTAATGTGAATGGTATGTCAGCCATAGGCTAGCAAGACGCATGTGTGACTGTGACTGTCAGTGTGTATGTTTAGTCGAGAAAAATGCTGAGTGTCGGGCTGGTGAGGAGAAGAGTGGGCGCATGTCAAATTCTATGGCGTGTCAATTTTGTTCAATGCATAGTTAAATCTCAAATTCACCATTGTGGTTGTCACTCGGCAAACAAAGAAAGCATAGATCTAGGGCCAATGTGGCACAAAATTTTCTCTTGTCTCTCACTCTTCAGTGTCACTCGGACGCAAGCTGCATTAGCAACTTGGTCTAATACTTTCTAGGCCTATGAACATGTGCGCCAACAGGACATCTAACTTTGCCTATCAAGATCTTGTTGTAGCCGAGCTCCACTGTATTTTTTTTTACATGTAGAATGTGAAGGAAAATTAAGATTTGACATTCAAAGAAAGAAAAAAAATATTAAAGAACTCCTTTTTTTAACTTAAAAAGGGTGTGTGACTTAAATTCATTGGCAAAAACTTGTCTCTATTGTGAATGTGACTGATTCAAAATTATCAAAGGATCAGTTTGGCTAGGATTACACAATGAAAGATTTGTATAGATAGATTTGTTTTTTTATTAATTGTTACAAATGTTTGTTTATAGTGTATAGCAAAAAGACACATAGTTTGGTGGAGCTCAGAAAGATTCATTTTGCAATCATTGAAAACTTGGAGCTATGTGCAGTAAGTTCAGTCACTAATTTTCCTGTATTTTAATGTATAGGAAAAGTTACTTTGAGTATAGACTGTTTCGTGTTAATGTCAACAAAACTTTGATTGCTAATGTTTAAGACTAAGAGTAAAAGAAATAGAGCCAAAGAGGTGGCAGATAAGTGTATTTTTATTAAATATTTTTAGAAAGCATATGTGCTAAGGGAAACAATGCTAATTCCTCTTAAAACAATTTGAAAAAACAAATGCATTTTTCAAAACACATGAAGCATCTGAAAGAACTCACCACTTTGCTTTTATTTATTGAATACATGTAGTGGTCTATCTTAGAAAAATAAAATGGTCCATGTCAAAATCAGCATTTCATTTTGGTCTAAATCTGAATGATATCATTATCGAAACTTAACAACAAAGTGCATGCATTACATATTTGCATATTATATGATTTTAAAAATTTTACCTGAAAACCATGCATATTTTTAACAAACATGCTTTTCTGAGAACTTTTTTTTTTTGGCTTTTCTCAGAACTGCTGATTTTGAAGTAGACCATTATGTTAACAAGGTGATGATATACAAGCTTCATGAGAATATATTATAAAGTAGCAAAACATGATTTCAAAACATCTGCTTAATTGTTGGCTTTTCAGCAGAAAATGAAAATGTTAAGCAAAAGTTATTCCTATCAAATATTTTTATATAGAGCCCGAAAATTGAAGATGTGTTGTGTATACTTGTAGTAGATATAATGTATTTCTACATAATTTTTTTAAATACATTTTTCTCTTTTGGTATCATAATCGTTAAAATACTTGCTTGTTAAATCAATCAAAATGATTAAAGTCAGTCTTATTGTGATGTTCACCAATTGGATCACTATTCTTATCTCAAAAGGCATTGATTTTACAAAACTTTCATTCTCTTTTTTAGCAACTGAATTAGATCTATAAATATGAGCCTGAAAAGAAGAGAAAATTATAATTGCAATAGTACATAATTTTAATAAAAGAGGCATAAACACATTTTTGTGCACCAAGCTAGCTTTAACAGTGGTTTCACTCTCCATTGATACCAATTGAAACGACATTGTTGACATTAATTATTACAATTTATGAAAAAGAAAAAATTGAGAGTTCCCCTGAAAACTTAATTATAGGCAAGAATTTTATTTTGAGTAAGATGACTGTATTCATTGGTTTTTTATTACATTGATATCCTCTTACTTACCTTTGGTTTGTTACTATGTTTTAATATGTTCCTGTGGAAGTAACATACATGATAGTACAGCAATACTTCAAAACTTTTAAGTTTGATGATTATGGTTAATTAAGGTACAGTATCAAAATTCAAAATTTTTTTCGTATATATTTTTTATATGGTTTTTAATTTTCAAAATCAGCATGGGGCAATCCTATGCCTATCTCAGGAAACAAAAATGACTCCAAGAGGTGCCTGATAAATGGAAACGAGCATTAAAGTTTTCAGTATTCCTCAGAAATATTTTTATCTAAACACATTTAATGAGATTGAGTAAGTTAATCAAATGTACAAGGCTATGGCTTCTTTTTTCGCAAAAGAAATGTTTGCCCCTGGATAATCAAAAGCATAAGGTTTTTTTTTTTAAATTATTCTGGTGGAAATGCAAGTGTACCTGTATATTATAGTATAAGCTCTGCCTTGAAGGAAAAATGTGAATGATTTTAAGGCTCAATTTTTTTCCATCCACTCAGTCGTACACTTGTGTATATATTCACTTTTTTGTTTAATTTTGTTTTAAAATTAACTATCTCTCTCTCACAGATACAGTGGAACATGTTGAAACCGAAATTCTGAGGACTATGATTTCTACCCACCGACAAGTTAGCCTTATAATTTGCGTAACAAGACTGGCCTCGTGTTTCGCGCCGCACTAGTCTGTAGAATTATGCATGGTCACGTAATGGCAGCCCCTTTCTCTTATCCAAGTCTGGCATGAGACCAGACTGTAAAACACAAAGGATAGCTCCGACAAAAAGCCAACTTGGTGTGTGCTCGCACCATAGAAAGAGAGTACAGTGGAAACTGGAACACATTTAAACCTAAATTCTTGGGAGTTTGATTTCTTTTTTGGTTTAAGCATAGCACATAAAATTAATTTGATTAATAAAGAAGAGTAACCAGCTTCCGAAATATTAAGTTAAATCAATCCCACTCATTGTCAGATCACAATGTATTGTAAATGAACACGCCTATGTACATGTACGAAGCTTTCTCTCTGTTTTTATCCATTTCTCTATCTCCTCTTTCCTTTTCAGTTAAGAGGTTCTTGCGCCTGTCTGTTGTCGATGTAGAATAATAGAGCTTTCACAATTTCATCATCGCCTAAGGGAGTTTTCCGGTCTTGAACTCTACAAGTTATTCATCACCAATGTTTTCCGGTAGGCCTACTGAAATTCTCAACAAGAGAGATGGCTTTATTACCGGCTGTGATACAACAGTGTTTGCTTAGCTTAATGCTGACAGGACCTAGACATGTAGGGAGTGTCTGGCTTGGTCCCTCTGCGTAACTTGAGAGGTGGAAGAGAAGGGATAGGCAGGTGTGTGCAGTAGACCTAGCCAGACATCAGGCCTGGCCACCTAATGCGAGAAAGAAAGTGTAGGGCAAGGTGGGTAAAAAAAAAAAGTTGTGTCGTTCGGACAATGACTGGGCTTCCCGGTAATTTTTATTTCGCTTTTTAAGCGATAGTAATGCAGCCATGAGCCAAGGCTTTCAGTTTACCGCATGTTTTATAACTTAAGAAATAATAGGGGAAAAACGGAAAACTCTCCAATTTCTTTTTGTTTTAGCCGTTTTCGGTTTAAGTGTGGTCTACTGATATCTTTTTCTCTTTCCTTCACTTTGAAATCAAAACTGCATGGAGGAATTACAAATAGTTCACTAAGATGATGAGCACATATGCTAGTGGGGCAAAACTCTGCAACGAAATATTGTAAGTCCATATCCCTCTAAACAAAAGTGTGTAAGAAAGTTCACCAAAATCCATCTAGTGGCAGCTTAGCAACCACATAACAACAAACGGACACTTCAAATCTGTAATCTATATTATAAAAGGCTTAAAGGTACACTTACCCCTAATTTTACTTTTTTTTTAAGATCTTAGCCAAATTGTGATATGTGTTATAGTAGGATTTTAGATGATTTTTAAGATGTGTTTCATATTTTTTAAAACGACATTACTGTTTTAATTTTGATTTGAAATTCAATACCCCTTTGACTTATTTCCCTTTAAAGTTGACGTCACTTGCGACTCATGGCCTGACTTGCCCTATCAAAAGTATATTAAAAGTCCGTTTTGCAGATGCCAAAATATAGCAGTAGCAGAAAACCTTTTTTTCAGCAATTTTTTTCGAATATTTCTATTTCAGAATGTACAGAATTACAATCTTAAGGACCTCAAAAAGTCGATGAATTTATTAAATGGGAAAATTAGATTTAACTACGCAAAGTGATGTATTGTTATGAATTGGCTATAAGCGGAGCACCGCTTCCTTTGTTAGTAACGTTGCCGTAGTGATAAACCATAAACTAAAATGCCAAAGCGAATTTAGAATTATCCCAATTTTACCTGTCCCTAGATTCATTATTATTTCAGTTTTGGTGAATTTCAACTATTATTTTGAAGGAACATAATGTTGACAATTGAATACTAGTAATAACTAGAATTGATAACGATTGAAGCTTGCAAATCGGGTGCGGGAGGTCGCGTTCCTGCCTGTGGACCTACACTATGTCTAGTTCTAGGCCCATCTAGATGCAGCCGGACGGTCACAATAAATATTTATCTAAATGTAAATCTAGTCATGTGTGTTGATTATTTTGTGGTGAATTTCATTGAGCATAGCTGGGTCTAATTCAAAAGACAATTTCTTCACAATCAATATTATCGATAATATTTCACAACTTGGCTCAATAAGACAGTCTACAACATAAACATCCTTTCAAGGCAGGGCCGCAGTGCACATTTTATTATTTCAAGTATTGTAAACACTGAGTAAGTTCATGACTAATAATTATTGGTAAGGGTATTAGTATTGTTTTTTTTTTTTTTTGTGATTTAAAAAAATTATTTATTCGTCGTAGTATTTGCAACAGTAGTAATATTGGTAGCTGTACTGTAGTGTTTCTATTGTTATTGATATCAGCCAAGTGTGGTGGTGGTAGTAGGAGGAGGAGGAGGAGTACTAGTAGTATCAGTAGCAGTATTAGTATATTAAAACTACTTTTTTTTTTTTTTTCATAAACACGCTATGTCAGAAGTAGCCTGGTAGTGGTATATATAAAAATAATTAGCATAACCTAGACCCCAGTGCCCTGGGCGGAGAAAGTAAGCCTAGATAAACAATTCTTGATTTGGTGTGATCTTTTAATAATGAAATAAGCCCCACGTTAGGTTTTGGGCGTTTCAAAGCCTAAGACTATTTATTCAGTTTAGTTAGACCTATAGATTAGTTGTAGTAGGTGTAGATTGTAACACTAAGTAGAGCTATTGTCTTCTCAAAAATATTTTAAAATGCTACACACAGCTGTTCTTAATCTTATCTAGTACTCTTATTTCTATAGCAACAGCAATATTTATTAATGGATATTGTTTTAAACTACCGGTACCCAAAGCTTACCTTAAGTTATACAGGTGTTTGCATTTTAATTTTCAATTTCCTTGAAAATTATCTGAAGCTTGTAGCTCTGTGCCAATGAAATATGTAGTAAAGCTTGATGTTTCTGATGAGCATGCCACATATCTCTCTTCCATTTTTTTTCTTGCAAGAGCAATGCAGATGACTGATTACTTGTAAATTTATGGGAAAATTAATGATAACCTCATCAATAAAAATTTGCCCAATACAGAAGATATTAGGCGACAAACTAAAATCAAACATAGCTATATAATGAGTACTTATAGATGAAAATGTGTGGATGCCACAACAAACAGTAAAGACAAAAACAACATTTATTTTGTTATTTTAATTCTCATTTAATTGTCAAATTTCATTAAAAAAAAAAAACAACCAATATTTATTAAAAAATATTTTGTGTCCCAAAATAAAATCTCTCTGAACATCAAAGTATTACTACTGTAAACTTCTAAGTCAAAATGTAGTTATTTCTGCATCTTTCGTCAGGTGTTCTGGGCAAAGTCACTCAGTTTATTGTGAACAGTTTTTGTGGTGTTTCAAACAAAATGTCAAGTCAAACCACCAATATTTAATCGGCATACGAATCTGCAATGCCACTCCGAAAGGTTGATGAAGTGAGTAAGGTCATCAATCTGCCTAGGGACTCAGGAGAGATACCCTGAAAATAATTAAAAAGAAAATAAAATTACTCAGAGAGCAAATAAAAAAAAAAATTAAAAAAGCAAAAGGGGTAGAGTGATATGCTCTACTTGTTTCATACTAAAGGCGATTGTCATTACTAAATGTAGGAGTGTTGGTATTGGTCTTGTCTTCTCTCCTTGAGCCCTGCCAAGTCTCCGATGTCAGTGCAAAGAAACCAAATTCCTGTCAATACCTACTTGAGACAAGCTATGAAGCATTTATTTTATCACTACTCAACATAGACACTGTTTTGCAGAATCAAATATCTGTCCAGCTGGCACTCACACATTTGGTTTGGCTATCTCGAAGTAAAAAAAAGTGTTAAAAAAAAAAAAAAAAACAACACCAACATTTTTTGGGTGTGATTTCCTTTTAATAATTTAATTTTCTGATAAATGTAGGTGCATTTTCCCCTCTTTTTCCTGTATTAGAAAAAAAATGGTTATTTCAAAGTTCCAGAAAGCTACAGTTTATTCATAGCCAAGGCATATTCTCCAGTTACTTGTCTGTTTCTTATTCTTTAGCCAATTACATTTTATTATCAGGCTCTGAACTGCCTGGGTATATAAATGATGTTACTCATTTTTTTTTGTTTACAGTTAAAACTGAACCTTTGCATAAATAAAGCAATCGTCTGTTGCTTGTGAAATTAGATAGGCTCAAACAAAGTGACTATGGGGGCTTCAGGTAAGATGTGGGATCAAGAAAGATGGATTGTGGTTGAAGGAATTTTATAGGATTCAATTACACTTACAGTTTACAACTAAAGCAGCTTTGTTTTTATTGCAGTAAATCTAGGAAGATGCGATTAAAATGTAGGTAGAAAATGTTTTATAGATCTATGTATCAGTACCAATACTGTACACTACTTTGTTCCTGCACATTAAAAAAAAATTTTTGGTCAAGTTAATTCTTAATTGTATTCGTGATAAATCTTATTTTGGATGAATTGCGGCGATTTTTTTTCCGGCTGAATTAAAAACAAACTTCATGGTGCCCATACAGAGTAGATAGTCTTTTAAGTTAAAAAAAAAAAAAATATGCAATGCAATGAATTGTTTTTGACTTGGATAGAAGAAGCTGTAACCCCCCC
>BLXT01005617.1:544416-554953 GCA_019648995.1 Plakobranchus ocellatus
TGGGGTCTTTCTTATTTAGGTGGAAAGTTCTTGTTTTTACTTCACTGACCGGGTCATTATCCAAGTATCATTTAAAAAAAAAACCATGTGATTACCCACGAAGCTCATCATTGACATAGAGCTCAATTGAATCTGTGCCTAGATCTAATCAAACCATTACATGTACTTGTTATTCTGAAAAGTTATAATTGACATAGAGCTCAGTTGAATCTGCGCTTAGATCTAATCAAACCATTACTTGTCATTCTGAAAAGTTATAATTGACATAGAGCTCAATTGAATCCTCGCTTAGATCTAATCAAGCCTTTACTTGTTGTTCTGAATAGGCCTAGATCTAGATCTAAGTGAAAATAGTTTTTGTACTAGCAAGTCGTCTGAAAAAAGGAAAGTGCAGGAGTAGGTAGAAACTGACCTATGATTTTATAGATCTTAAATTTAGCCTAGATCTAGATATAGAATCTAGATCTAGACCTGCACTATATTCAGTTTCATAATTTTTTTATGGGGATCTAGAATTCTAGAAACTAATATTATTTTCAGACAATCGCAATCTAATTTAAGAGATCTAGATCAACCCTGACTATTTTCCTGAGCAATAAAAAAAAACTAAAAAACTGCTTGTCTCAACTTTCATTTAAACAAATCCAATACCTCTTGTATGCCCGGCATGTACATTATAAAATTGCAACTCCATCCCTCAACATTGAAATTCTAAAAAAAAAAAAATTAACTTAAATAAGCCAAAACACAAAGTACAGGTCAACAAACAAAAATAAAAATACCGGTATATGGGTTTTAAGGTTTTCAGCATTTACTTTTCAACACTAAAATAAAATAAAAATTATGGAAGTTAAGGGGGATGAAATTTTGTAATAAAAAAAAAAAAGCCTTGAACATCAGTTTTCTTCACTGGGGCTTCTCCTGTCAAAAAATATGTGTAACAAGTTGTAAATAAAGGAATGATTTATCACAACTAAAGAGAGCTCGGCCGGTAAATACCCCATGTCTCATTTTAGCACCGAGTCGCTGACTTAAATAAAGCTCCAGATACTCTTCTAATTCTATAGTACATGTAGTTTAGTACTGAAAAGTAAAAGTCTATCAAACAAGGAGTACTCATCAGAAGCTCAAGGTCTTTAAGTAAAACTTTAAAAAAATAGTAAGGCCCTGACGTTCTATCAGTCATCTGGAGTAAGATGACCTAGACCTAGATTAGTTCTATCATTATGGAGATAAACATGCCAATTGCCACCTGATAAAGTGATATAGGACTACAGTCTAGAGGAAAGGGATGTAACACTGGGGTGGAAAACTTTCCACCTAAATAATGTAGAGCATAGGGGTTTGTATTATTTGGGTGGATTCCACCTCAATAATAGCTGCCATATAAAAAAAAATAAAATATATATATAATTATATATATATATATATATATATATATATATATATATATATATATATACGATTAATTCCTGGTTAGGACGACCGATGGTACATGTGCCTTTTTACAAGCTACACAGTACAATGCCAAGGATGCCATTTCTCATACACTTATTCTAATCATTAGTCAGCATGTTTGGTCTTTTGTTGACATAGAAAAAATATAGAAAAATAAGTGGTCGCTCTAATTTTTCTGAACCTTTGATCAGCGTTTTGACGACTTGCATTTGAATTTACCATTTGACCAAATTAGTTTGTGTGTGTGTGTGTGTCGTAATTGATCTTTATGCATCTAAGATCAATTACGATAGACGAAATAGGCTATATTTGTTTTTAGTTTTAGCAAATACAATTTTGAGCTTTTAGGGCACCTCATTTTTTTTTTTTTTTGCTTTTTAATTTGGAACTAAAATTGATTTTTTACAATTTGCAATGATGTGCCTGAATAAAACAGCTTGCATTCTATTTCTTTTTGCTCATCAAGTTTTCAGGATATGAAAGGTTGATTTGATCAAACATAATTTCATGGGTTGTAACCACCTTCTCGGATCACTTATTTCCGTCATGTTGCCAACCAAGAAATCCACATGTTGCATTAATCAGAAAAACATGCTCTCTACAAAGAATAATAAAAAAAAAAAAGAAAGAAATCCAGGAATTGATGCTTACTTTGTATTTGAAGAAAAACAAGATTGGGCAGGTCTTGTTTTTAGTTTGAAGTAAGATTTTTTTTTTATTAAGTTTACATACTGATAAGATTGAAAAGAATAAAAAGAAAAATTTTACAACAGGCAAAACTCCTCCGATTGAAGTAAGTAGGGGGAAATGGCTCTAGGTTAGTCTATTTCCTGAATGTGACTGTGGCTTTAAGGTTTGCCCTTCACCCTCTTTTAGGACCTGGCTCCCCAGTCTTCCGAGGGTTTTTATAAACTGGTCATTATTTTCTAAATGTGTTGATGATATAATTATTTACTTTCTTTTAGTTTTAGAAATACATAAGCCTCTTTTCTGATTGAAATGTAGACAGCAAAGAATGTTAAAGGCACAAGATAGTGTGAGGCCATGGACCGTATAGTGGAACTCGCTAATACATGTAGCGATTTTTGTTCTTAAAATAAAGCGGGATCAAAGAAGATTAAAAAAGAAAAAAAAAAACTGAATGAAGTGAACAATGGCAACACCAATCATTTTCTATGTTACCTCCACTGCAACATGTGAGGCCTTACGAGACTAGAGCTTAATCATTTCCCCTTTATTTATTGTATGGAAGAGGCTAGGGAGACCAGACTTCTGGTCTGTCTAGCCACCAGATTCCTGGTCTTACCAAGCAGATTGACTTAGGAGACAAAGGTTGATTTTTTTTCGATTCACCATGAAGGAGATAATTTAAATTAAAGAGAAACCAGGATGAAAATAGTTAAAAAAACAAACAAATAATAAAAAATGATGTAGGATTTTATTTTAAATCACTCATTTAAATATTAATAACAGTGCGTATGAAATTAAGTCGATACTTTCTTGTTAACTTTAATTCTTCAAACCAGCTAAGGTGTTTTCCTGTGGCAACTGTAAAGTTTGAAACTTACATGTACCTTGGTAATCGATTATTTTTTGCAGATCACAGAAAAGATATTAATTTTTCACAAATCAATATTTTGTCACAAAATTTCAGTTGAAAAAAAAATATATCAAAATTTGAACTGTCGTTCTGAAATCAAGCTACTTACTTTTCATAGTTTTAAAATTCACTTTTGAGTAAACACTTAAGTGCCCTTTACCATCATGCAATTAAAAAAAAAGTGCTCTGGGCGGTATGAAGCTGGCCTACTTCTTTTTTTAATTTTTATGCCATACCGTCTTTTTACTAGATCAAATATGACTATGAGCATCTAAATGAGAGAAAATTAAAATTCAACGATCAAGGCCGAGGCCTAAAATTATGATTTTAAAATGTAAAGAGATAAAAAGCCTGGACATTAAAATTCATAGCATAAGTCTTTTGCATAAATGGCCATTGAGACTAGATCAGTAAATCTATACTACTTCATTAAAATATCTTTGTCGTTTCACCCAATGGCCAATGACCAGATACGTACAGTCCACGAAAAATCTCTAGTGTGTCTAGAGAGACCAGCAAAATGTGCCAGCTTAGCAAAGCCAGTATGTCGCGAAATGAAGAAATTATTAAAACCAAAAAAAAAATTTTAAAATCTTATTTTGGTTGCTATATAAAAATCGCGTAGAGAAATACAAAAACATAAGAATATATTTTTAGCAGTAGCACTCTCGGGAACGCCCAATTATATTTAGGAGACTGTTCAAATATAATCTAACACCTTTTTTGGGACTTCTTAACTCCCCCTCCCCCCCTTTCTTACATTTGCCCCCCCTAATATTACATTGTTGACTTGTTATAATATTAACGATAAAAACAGCAATGATGATGATGATGATAATAAAAAATAAAAAAGCATAGTCACTGCTCAATGCACTTTACATACATATTCATGAAATTGCATATGTACTCTGCAAGTATGTGCATATTATGCAATTCTACATCTATGCAGCAAAATCATTTAAACTGGAAAAAATGGAAAATCAACATATGAAATGGACTGATCCATTTATTGATAATATGTTAAGAATAGTATCCTCTCCCCTTATGTGTTATTTTTTATGTTGCCATTTTTTCTCCGCACAAAAGTGCAATATTACACTGGTTCAAGACCCCCCCCAAGGCGTAAGATTATATTTGAATGTCCCCTAAAGAGCTGGCGCAGATGTTTTGGAAACGAAACAGAGGTGTGTCTCCAGACAACAGACATATTTATTTTATTGATGATGTCAACAGCATTTTATTTTGGGCACATACGAGTTTTTAATAGTTGGAGATCGAAATTTCTCTTACTCTTAAACTACCTTTTAATTAATGTCAGCTATTATGACTATCCCCTCTAAATTTCAGTATGTAAAAATATTGTAAATATTCATTAATATAAAAGCTGGATCAAGTATTCATTTTTAACTTCCTCTAACCCAAGATGAGGGGTGATGGAGATGACGCTTTGACTTTTAAAATTTTAATTTCAGTTAATATTTTAAAAATATATTAAATGGAATTTTTATAACTACATGTAACTATAAAAATGTTTGTACACAATTTTCATTTTATTGTTACGGTACTTCTATACATTGCAATCGTGCATAACTGCGTAGAGTGTATTTAAAAAAATGTATATTTAATAATACACTCATGCCTTTTACAAATAAACATAACCCAAGATAACGGGTGATGGAGATTACGCTTTGATTTTTAAAATTCTAATTTCAGTTAATATTTTTAAAATATATTAAATGGAATTTTTATAACTAATTATAAAAATGTTTGTACAGAATTTTCATTTAAATCTTATGGTACTTCTACTGCAATCGTGCATAACTGCGTAGAGTGTATTTAAAAAATATATAATATATTATATTTAATAATACATTCATGCCTTTTACAAATAAACATAACCCAAAATGAGGGGTGGTGGAGATGACGCTTTGACTTTTAAAATTTTAATTTCAGTTAATTTAAAATATATTAAATGGAATTTTTATAACTAATTATAAAGATGTTTGTACAGAATTTTCATTTAAATCTTATGGTACTTCTACTGCAATCGTGCATAACTGCGTAGAGTGTATTTAAAAAAAATATATATCTAATAATACATTCATGCCTTTTACAAATAAACATAACCCAAAATGAGGGGTGGTGGAGATGACGCTTTGACTTTTAAAATTTTAATTTCAGTTAATATTTTTAAAATATATTAGTTTTATTACATGTAAATGGAATTTTTATAACTTATTACATGTATAAAAATGTTTGTACAGAATTTTCATTTTATTGTTACGGTACATCTACTGCAATTTTGCATACCTGCGTAGAGTGTATTTAAAAAATATATATATTTAATACACTCATGCCTTTTATAAATAAACAAATATGCATAATACCCTAATTTGAACTTACTTTTATAAATATGCACTTTGCGGAAAAATGGGGAAAAAATTGTCTTGATGGAAGACGTAACAACTTTTAGTAGTAAACAGCTAAAAAAAAAAAAAAAAGAAAAAAGAAAGAAAGAAAAAGGTGATGATGATGATCATCATATAAGACGAAGAAGAAAAAGAAGAAAATTGTCACAGAAGAAGAGATAGAGAACGACGTGGATTAAGAAGCAAACGACTGTTGTAATCTTTTGGACCAAGCCCCATTTAATATTGATATATATATATATATATATATAACGATATAACATTCACATACACTCCTTGTTTAGTATAGTAATATAGTATGGCTCAGGGACAAATTTCTTGTGAATAAATTATTCTCTTTAAAAAGTTTATTCCACTCCCAGACTCTTCGTTAGACGTTTTAACTTCAATCCGCTCCAGGACTGTTCCCTGTAAAATTCATATAATATAAAATGAATTCTTACTACAAAGTTTCCTCTTATTTGCATTCTCATTTCCATGTCCATATTTCAAAACTCATAATTCAATATAATTTCTGTTACTAAACGAAAATACATATAGTTAACGCTTAAACAGTTAAGATTTACAATCCATTAATAATTCGAGCATTTTAACACTTATAATTCATCTAACATTTCAACATTTAACTTTTTTTAATATTTAACATTTTTGACTTTTCAATTTTCCGATCACCCTCACACAAAGCCTCTATTATATCGGCAAATATCTACCAACTAGAATACAGTATCGAATAATTAAATTGATGGTTAGATAGATCATAGCCCAAAGGGCCTCTACGTAGACAATACGTCCAAACATAAGCAATATTTTATTATTTCAAATACCCATTTATCAGCTGTTTATACTCCAATATTAATTTGGGGGTCTTTTTTGCTATGGCGTCTAAAATACAACAAAAGCTAAAACAGTATCTCTATATAACAATTACCAAGTGAGTGCTACTCATGGGTGAGCTTTGAGCCTTTGGCTGAAAATATACTGCCACGCACAACTGAAGTGCGCCGAGAAAAAAAGTCGTGCTCTCCTCTTAATTCCTATCGGTGATTTTACTAAACGTGAAAGGAAACAAAGAGGAGTAAACGACTTTTTCCGCGGCGCCCTGACAGTATATTTTCAGCCTGTCAGTTTCATTGTGCTGTTAGTATGAAATGATTTTACTCCAAATGATACACGAACTATATGGTGAGGACACAGTGAAGCATAACACGCTCCGCCAACCCTTAAAAACAAGAAACATTTTTCGATAAAAAAAATAAGAATTTCCAGTCAGACTAGCAAATGAGTTTTCCTGAGTATGATGCTTTATTTAGAGCTGCCTTTGCAAATTTGTCCACACTCTCATTCCCCTGGATGCCTACGTGAGTACGTGAGCAGGAATCCAGACAAAAGGAAGTGAACATAGGGTGGAAATTTTCGGATTAAATCGAACAGGCGCCTGATATCTTTAACTTTGAAATTTTTGCTTTGAATAGCCTTTAAGGCTGACAGGCTGTCACTGTAGATAACAAAATTTGTATGGTATTTAGTGAGTTTTTTTTTTATTTCTGTGAGCCCGAGGGCTATTCCCTCGAGCTCAGCATTGAAGACAGATGCCCCGTCTCTCAAGCGAGTTGCCTTCGAGCAGTCCGGGCGTTCCGGAAAAAAGGCTGCGGTCGCATCCTTTTCCTCCACTTTAGAGCCATCAGTAAAAACAGTCTAATGATTGATTGATTGATTATTGGTATACCCAGTCCACCATTGAGCGGTGATCTCAGGGTTTCTGTTCACTCAGTCTCTCTCGTAGGCTTCCGTCAGATGCTCAAGCAAATTAAAACAAAGATAGAAAACCATTAAAAATCCAACAGAGTATGAAGAAAAACTTTAAAAGGAATCTGTACAAAGCCTCAGATATTTCCATAGACACCGAGGTCCTTATTAAGTAACCAACTATGCGAGAGGGATTGACCTCTCGGAAAAGTCTGTACAGGTCAGTTACACTGAAGTATTTCCTCCTGGTGTCTTGAAAGTCTGGGCATTGAATTAAAATATGCCGGACACTGTAAAGGCTGTCGCAGGCATAACAAAAAGTTCCGTTCCGCATTTTTTAAAAGGTAGCTCTGGGTGAGCTACGTCTGGCCCACCCGAAGCCTACACATTGCCGCCTCCCGTTTTCTACCGGCTCCTTCGCCTCTCCTGTGGAGGTCTTCGCCCAAGTTGGGGAGCACTTCGTGGAGCTTGCTTGCTCCCTCAGCATCCCAATTTTTTTGCCAGACGGAGTGGATGTAACTTTGTAAGCGTTTATTTTGGGTTTTTTTAATCGGACCAGCAAATGAGTTTTCCCGAGCAAGATGCTCTATTTAGGGCCGCTTTTGCGAGTTTGTCCACATCCTCATTTCCCCTGATGCCCACGTGAGCAGGAATCCAGACAAAAGAGATGTGAACAGAGGGTGGAAATTTTCGGATTAAATTGTACAGGCCCCTGATATTTATTACTTTGAAATGTTTGCTTTGGATAGCATGTAAGGCTGACAGGCTGTCACTGTAGATAAAGTTTTGTGATATTTAGCGAGTTTTTTTAATTTCTGTGAGCGCGAGAGCTATTCCCTCTAGCTCACCACTGAAAACAGATGCCCCGTCTCTCAGGCGAGTTGCCTTCGAGCGGTCTGGGTGTTCCGGGAAATAGGCTGCGGCCGCAACCTTTTCCTCCAGTTTAGAGCCGTCAGTAAAAACAGCATAATGGTTTGAAAATTTTTCTTTCATTCTAGAAAATTCTTTTATATAAGCAACTTCACTTGTATTTTCTTCTTTTTGTTTCGTTAGAGAAATATTAACGTTAACCGTGTGCTCCTCCCAAGGTGGGGGGCACTGGACATGTAAGTTATCAATAGTATTTAGGTTGATTTTAGCATTCTTAATATGCTCAAAAGTACAGGCGACAAGATTTGGTTCTGACTTTGTATCAGCAGAAAAGCCAGACAATAGGGCTTCAAATACGACTTTATGGCATGGATTACTAGGCAATGATTTTAACTTTAATATATAATTACAAGCTAACTTGATACGCCGATGCTCGAGAGAGGGCTCCCCAGCCTCGGCGTACAAGCTTTTAATAGGTGACGTTCTGAAGGCCCCGAGGGCAATACGAAGGCCCTGTTGATGTATAGGGTCCAGGGCCCTAAGAACGTGTTTTTTTCGCAGAACCATATACGACACTGCCGTAAGTCCAACTTGGACCGGACTAGGGTGCGGTAAAGCTTAAGAAGGGTAGCTCTATCCGAACCCCAGTCCGTATGGCCCACGACGCGCAATAAATTTAGTGCTTTTAAGCACTTTTTCTGTACTTCACGTGACTACTAAAAGTAAGCTTCGAGTCGAAGACGACTCCTAAAAACTTGGCCTCACCCTTCACCGGGATCGGCTGGCCGTCCAGATGAAGGGCGGGCTCAGCGTAGATTCTTTGTCTGTGGAAATGGACACAGGTGGTCTTCGAGACCGAGAATCTGAATCCGTTCTCGGAGACCCACTTTTGAACGTTATTAATACATAATTGAATGGTGCGCTCAAGATGCTGCAGGTGTTTACCTTCAGCGTAAATGGCAAAATCATCAACAAATAAAGAGGCATTACATGTTTAGAAACGGAATTAATAATATTGTTTATTTTTAAATTTTAAAAGCATAGGGGATAGAATACTACCTTGGGGAACATTTTAACACTGTTTCTCTGGTGGTACGAAGAAGAAAACGTGTTCTCCGCTTTGACTTTAAAATGGCGGTCTTTTAGAAAATTTGAAATGAAAATGGGCAACCTGCCACTAAAATAGAGGTCGAAAAGATCTTTTAAAATTCCATACCTCCAGGTAGTACCATAGGCTTTTTCTAGATCGAAAAAAAACAGCCAGAACTTGCTTTTTCTGGCGAAGGCCTTTTGATAAACGTTTCCAATCCGACCAAGTGGTCCAATGTGCTATGGTCCTTCCTGAAACTGCACTGAACATTTGACAGCAGATTTCTGGACTCAAGCACATGGACCAGTCGGTCATTCACCATCCGCTCGAGGGTCTTACACAAGCAGCTCGTGAGCGCAATAGGCCTATAATACTGCCGTTTTAATTAAGAACCTAGTATCTAACATTTTCAAGTTTTGCAGTAAATGATGAAAAACTGTTTCGTTTAATAACTTTTGAAAGAATTGTCGTATCATTCCCATTTTTTCACTGGCACACACTTCTTGAAATATTCTATTTTGTCCTAAAAAAATAATTAACTTCTTAAATCAAACAAAGTCACAGCAGCTATAACTGTGTTTTGAGATAAGAGAAATACTGCATAGAAAAAAAAACACGAGTTTTAAAGAAAACCAGAGTATATGGTAGATACTAGGTTTACTGGCTAATGTTTTGGTGAAAAACATAGTGTCTGTCATATACTGTGTTTTACATGAGAAAAAGACTAATCATCACGAATTTCGTTTTGGCGAAGAGCATAGTATCTACCATATACTGAACTTTAGATTACAATTAGCCTGAATGTCATAATAATAGTCCACTTTGTGGGCAAAGATGATGATTTTCAAAGCAAATACTATGTTTCTATGTTTGATGGTCAGTGCCCACAACATGGGAAGTAGTCTAAACTGAATGTTTGCCTTTTATTAAACTAGTAACAATATCTGAACAGGAATATGAACAAAGAATGGAACTATGGCATAGAAGGATATAAAAATAGAACTTTGAAGGGCTGAGAGACAAATGTAATTAGGTAAAAGCAAACATCTCTATCATACAAAATCGTGATTGGCTTAAAAAGTGAAAAGACAGTATCTAAGTCATTGCATTTGTCATGCGTGAAATTGATATTCATTAAAAATTGCAATTAACACCGAATACAGTCTTTTTTTTTAAGAAAATAGCTTTCCAAGAACTTGAACCACTCGCATTTTAATCTCTTGCTAGAGAAATTCTTTAAATCCGACTTCCTCAAACATTTCAATGGTTGAAAAGAAGCTAAACCCCAAACAAACCAAACCAGTATCACCCTTTCCCTATAAGTGCACACATACTTTATACCCC
>BLXT01005617.1:554974-566655 GCA_019648995.1 Plakobranchus ocellatus
CCCCCCCCCACGCACACACACACATCTTGCATACGGTACCTTGAAATTTCAGTTAAGTGAAGAAAATGTTATTGCAAGCTTAGAAGGAAATATACAAAGGGTATGTCGTCACAAAGACGCGATGCATCGTTTGTTATTCTGAAAACATGAGAACCCAAAAAGTCAATGAAACATGCTTTTCGTAGTCCACTGCCAAGTCTTTCACTTTGTCATTGACATTCAGGTTTTCCCAGAGAAGTCAGCTTTTGGATGAGTTTTTTTTTTCTTTGTCCTTTAAATTCAACGTTCTTTGAATCTGGTTGATTCTTCTTTCAGTTCAATGAAGACTTCAAGAAGTCTACCGTCTGAAAATCATTGTCGTATGAGTTACTGAGGTGGATCATCTGACTCCCACGCATACATTTCACATGGACCATTTTGTCCAAATATGGCTTGTTCTTCATCTTTTTTAGAGCATAAGGACTCATGCCTGATTTTTATTCTTGGAAATCCTTGATTTGCACTGACTTCACCTCGCATTTGACTTTCTTCACAAATGTTTGGAAATCATTGAATTCATAAAATCATTTTCATGTTTCTCATGTCCTGTTGAATTTTTTTTGTGTTTGGAATAGGCTGAAATGATAGTGTGTCCCTTTTCGAGAAACTTGAGTTCAACTATTTCTGTTGCAACTATCTTGCTGTTGACAAGGTGCAATAATATGGTGAATAGTGTGCAATTTTTACTCTATGCTCCGCAGTTATCCAAGCAGAAAACAACTCCCCTCATGTCTCTCATTTTCAACATGTGCGAGTGAAATGTTGATGCCAGATCTTATTCTTGCCTTCCACTGATTCCGTCATACCATACAGCAGCATCGGTGCGCTTTCCTGACCCAAGTTATGTAAACGTTTCTTTAAAAACAGCCAGACGTCATTGTGAATATCGCCCCTTGAAGCATTCCATTTGTGGCAGCATAACAACTTTTTGCAGGTCGGCTGAAATAAACACTTCATCATTGAGGTGCCTTGACTGAGAGTCCTTCTCGTACTCCATTCTTGTCTTTGTAAACTTTTTTTTGTGAATCACATACTTTGAAACGTCACACTTGGTGACACAGTAGCAGTTTTCTTGTGCATCTCATATATCTCACACTCCTCATGACCAAGGTGAGCCAAGGAAATGTTCATACTCTTAAAAATGTTGCAGAATGTCAGATATGAGATTGTGATTTTGGCTTTTATCTTGTAATGTTCATACATTGATTGAACAATGATGTCAAAGGGCAGATAGCGTCGAAGTGGGACAAGGGCAGATCGGTAATGTGAGATGATTAATTTTTATGATTCAATGTGAGCAATCACATCATCTGCCTCCCACGTCAATCAACAAAATGGTTTCTGCTCAGGTCCTCTCCTTATTGCTGTGCCAAAAATCTTTGTTATTGCCCCCAGAGTTCCAAGGAAAAAAATTTTGCACCCCTCAACGCGTTTGCCATCTATTGTTTTTAGAGTGTTCTTGTATAAAAAGCTATTTTTTTAGTTTGAAGCCCAGAAACATTCGGCGGCAATGGAGGGTGAAGCCACTGCCAAATCAATCGCTGAGGTCCAATGATAAGCCAGAATTTAGAATGATTAAGTCATTTTCGGATGTGAACTCCTCGAGCATCCTCCCCCGCCCATCCCGGCGGGAGTCCCCCCACGCAGGAGAATGCGCGTTGAAGTCTCCAAGCACGAGAAAAGGCTTCGGAAGCTGCTCAAAGAGTTCAGCCAGAGAAAGTTTCGAAACTTGGGAATTGGGAGGCAGGTATAGAGAGCAAACGGTTAGGGTCTTTTCCAGGCTAATTGTGGCAGCTGCAGCATGCAGGCCAGTTTTCAGATCAATTTCTGAGAAACGGGTACCGTTTCTGGTGAGGAGGGCCGCCTCGCCCCCGGGGGACCCACCCCGAGGAAGAAGCAGGGTGAAACCTCGGGTGGCAGCTGCCCCTCCCCAAGCCTGCATTCCTGCAGGGCCACAACAGCCGACTGCGATCGATTCAGCAGTAGCTTCAGTTCTTCATCAAAGTTACTTCTAAAACCACGAATGTTCCATTGAACCACGGTATCCATTACCACAGACTATTTATTGCTTGGCAGGCCACCCTTTGGCTGGCCCGCCAAGCCTTTTTTGTAGGCTTCACCCCCTCCGTCACATGGACCTCGGGGTGAATGGGTAGGGAGGCGTGGGGGAAGGCGGAGGACCTTGGGGTTTCTCCGCCAAGGGCGGGGGGCGGGATTTGGAGGGGGATTGGGGTTTGGAGGAAAATGACCAGCCGATTGGGCAGCGTGGGTCAGCGCTGCCCTCCCGTCTCAGGAGAAGGAAGTGGCCAAGCAGGCATGTTGATGAGTGACAGCCACTGTTGCCGGGCCATCACCACCTCAACCTCCAGGATCCACCCTTACCCCGACACGGGTCGCACCTCACGGCAAACAAGGCGCCCACACTGTGGGGGTAAGCCTCTCAATTATTCCCAGTACCGGAGGGCTACGGTGGATAGAAGTAGAGGATAGTATGAGAAGTGGACGGGGTGATAGCGCAGGAAAGGAAGAGGATAGAAGACAAAGCAAGGTGGAGAGAAAGAGATGTCGCCCATGTACCGGAGAGTGGCAGTTCATTGGCGAAACTCTGTTTTAGTCGCCTCTTAAGACACGCACAGTACGGTGGGTCGATTCTATCCCAGACTCCACATGGGAAGAGAAAGAAGTAGAGGATAGCAGAAGGAGAGGTAGACGGGACGATAGCGCAGGAAAGGAAGTAGGGATAGAAGACAAAAGCCAGGTGGAGAAAGAGATGTCACCTTGTCCTGAACGAGAGGCAGTCCATAGGCGACAACCTGCTTTGGTCGCCTCTTAGTCTTACGACCCGCGGCAGCCACGGTGGAGCCAATTCTTCCTCGGGCCCCAGACAGGGTAATCTTAGTAATCTTAACTCCAATCCTTAAAATTGACACTGCAATCGATGGATGAAACTTAATCTTAGTAATCTTAACTCCAATCGCATTCCCATTTAAAGTTTTTTATGAGTTACCTTATAATATGCACACTAAGTTTCAAAACAAATATATATATGTATGTATAATCTGATCGTCATAATACTTTTAATTGCCCTAATTACTCTCAGTGGAAATAATTACAATATAAAAAAAAAACTCATTTCTGCACCGTTCATTAATAATATTCTGATTCGCTTCGCAATCAGCTCAAGCAATTTCACATATTTTTATATACAAAATGACAAAATCTATAATTATTCATTTAAACAAAACGATAAAAAATGAATTTGATGCATGACAATTGCACACTTGTAACAGTCCTAACAAGGCAAAAATATTAAAAGTCAAGTATCTTTAGTTAACATACGGAATAAATTTGCGAAGTTGAGTATGCTCTCAAAGGGTGAAAAATGAAACTTCACAAAATTGAAGGGTTTTCTGTCATGAAGTGAAGAACAGTGCTATTTAAACACAATTGCTCTGCTAAGAAAATCGCACAAAAAATATTTTGTGAACCTCTCAGGTATTCAATTGAGAATATGTAGTCTTCTATTGCAAAGCCCATTCTTTTTAAGCGAGAGTTTTTTTTAACGTTTTATTATAGGAAACTAAGTGGTTTGTGGTCTGCTTTGCACGATGAAAAGTTTCATATGGAGAAATTTGGTCCAAATTGCTTTAGTCCAAACACCAATGCTACCAATTCTTTCACAGCTACACATACAGTATTTACGTTCTCTGTCTAGTAATTTAGGAGACGCACAAAAACATGGGAGCAATGAACTATTGAGTTCTTGTAAAAGGGGAGCGCCGATAGCAAAGTCCGAGGCATCGGATTGCAAGACAAATTTTGTTTTAGTGTAGAACATTTAGAACTAATGGTTCGGTGAGAAGAGATTTTAGACCATTAAGACTAGCTCCACACGACTTAATTGGGAGCCCCAGCTTTTGTGAGTTCAGTAAGAGGCTGAGCGAGTTAACGAAAATCTTTTGCGAAGAGCCTGTATTAATTCAATAGGCCTAGGATGCGTTTAACCTCTGCATTTATCAAAAGTATTTCTTACAGAAAATTGCTTTAGCATGTCCTTAAATTTGCACCGGTCTTGCAAGTTTAAATATTATTCGCCTTTGTTTGATTCTCTGATTGCACCGCGGTGCCTATTGCCTTGTTGCACGATACTATTTTTAAGTTTTTTTCCGAACTTGAATAGTGAGGCTAGCCACTACTAACTGTATTATTGCACAGATTGATTCGTCCTGTATGATTGCGTATTGACTCTAAAGTTTTCCATAATGTATGATCAGATTTTAAAGTTTTGAGGTTAGATCTACGGTTGCTTGCTAGCCCGACTAGTTCCATTTTCGATAATACAGTTCAAACGGATCAAATTAAGCAATAAAAAACTCACCCTACGCTCTACTTCATGTTTCTAAATCTACCCAAGGGTATCTCAGGTTGAAATGCAATAGACTCCGATTTTTTTACAAAGCTGTTTTCGAAAAGATAAGCTAAATCGTTGACACGCTGGTCTAGTGTTTAGACAGAAAAATGCAGTAACGTCTTTGTGGTCCAGAGCCCGGAAACCAGGTGATGGCCGGTAGTGACGTTTCGCGGCAACAAGGCAATTCTTTAGTTTCACCCGAACATTTGGTTGCTACATTACATTTGCCTTGGCATACGTGACATGATTTGACGTAAATTTTTTTAGGTCCGTAACGTCGGGCCAGGACATTTTTCGGAATAATCGCTTCTAAGTAGCATATATATCGAGATGCCCTGCAGACGGAGTCGTGACAACGATACATTACTTTTCCTGAGTAACGTGGGCAATATGAGGCACTTTTGCCTTTCACTTTTTTATATATATCAAGCCTTGTGTAATAAGGTCCCCGTCCGTCAGCTTTCGCTCTAATAACTGAATCTAACGATCTACAGTGGACACCATATATATATCGGGATCCTGTAATAACACTAGCAGGGAATTTTTTTTAAATCCCCCGTTTTTCGTAGTAAAAATTATGGGCAATAACATGGCTTCATCGAAGCTTAATCTGTTAATGCGTTTTAACAAGGACACAGACTCACTCAAATAAGTAAGAGTACAATGATGGAACGAACCCATGCGAGGCAGAATCACTGCAATTACATGCTTAACAGCAGGTGAACCAAAAGGGGTTGCAGACCTCGATCTAGCACTAGGCCTTGTTACACACACGTGTAACAAGTCACGCGGCAGAGCCTGCTTGAGGTGTTCACACAATAATGCACGCTATCGGCGACGGATATTCTTTCGTTATGACCACCAAGGATGTCGAACGCACAAGGAAATGCCTTTCAATTTACGAAAAGTATGAAATCATCCAGGCTTTTGACAAAATATGCTGATTCATCCGTAAATGCTTACTCCCCTTGCATTTCTGATTTAATAGGGATCTGATATAACAGGACTATTGCTCTGGTCCCACCATCCCTGGTATATCAGGTTTCCACAGTATCTTTACCTCTTTTCTGAATACATTGCAGTCTAAACGGTATAATTCTGTTTTTGGTTCATCTTTATTTTGATTTGAAGCGTTAGCCGCAGCTGCTCTACTCTTTGCTCTTGTTACTGCCTTGGCTTTACTGTGTTGTTCTTTACTATTAATAAAATCGCTATTGCTGTCATTCACCCATTGCATCAGGCGATTATCAGAAATGTGGCCGCAATTGCCAACTATTAAGTCGGCAATGGGATCCTCCACCATAATGCCCCTAGAACACCTGTAATGGTGTCTCAATTTGAATTCTGGCTACCGGGAAATCAAAAGGGAACCACCGAATAACCTACATTGGGTGGAATAGGACAAGTAGATCGACTCGGTTATTTTACTTTTTTATATGGCATGTACAGTGCACTCCACTTAATTCGACATTTCCCTTAATTCGCCGTACTTAAAAAGTCCCAAATAACTGGCTCTTAATCCTTTATAACAAAACTTTGCCCAAATCGACATGCTCTTGGCTCATTTCTCTTAAATCGACCCTTCTCGTTCGGTTTTCGGATCAAACTAAACCAAAATGCTTTGATCTGGCCGCCTCCCAAAGCAAAATTAATGTATCTGTTAACACAGACTATTCGTTGCGATTGAGTTACTGCAGGGATGATGAAGTTTGAAATAAAGGGTAGGGAGTACGCAGGAGAGGAGGAAAGGTATGACAATGACATAAGGTTGGGCCTAGGCCAACGCTCTCTGGCCTAGACTTAACACTACAATATGCGCGGATGGTAGTGGCAGGCGTCCCCCGCTAGTTACCACTCATATGCATGAGTGTGTATGTGTGTGTGTGTATGGCTGGCGGTGAGGGAGAAGACTGAGTTAGCGCTGGTATATTTAATAATAAATACTATGGCAAAAGATGCTCACCCCCCCCCCCCCCCCCCTTTTTNTTTTTCTCACAATTCGACATTCTTTTAATTCGACACGTGTGGCTTGGTCCCATTGATGTCGAATTATCAGGTGTGCACTGTACATTACTGCCTGTGTCACGCAAACAACTGCTAACTCTACCGTTTATTTTATCTTGCGTTATTGGTAAACTAGTAGTTACGTAATATATTGTTGCAGGAGGCATTTGTATAGGTCTGAAATGAATTATAAAATCTAGACGACCTATTATAGTCTGAAACATTATAATGCAATGCCAAAACGAATCTTCAGTGCGTTTTGGTGTATATCTGTGTGATCTATATGGTGCTCTTGCATTGCGCCTTTTGTTGCTCGTTATTCCGAGTGCAATGGTACTCTTCACGTTTCGCAGGATTGTACATTGGTCTGTTAGACTGATACCAGCCCTGGCGGTTTTGCCGGATGTTGAATCTTTCCTCACTTGTAGCTCTTATTCTTGTTTCTTTCCTGAAATTTTGACGTTGGTTCCTGATTTTTTTTTTTTGTATGTACTTTCTGTGTCCATTTTGTCAGTTTTTGTGCACAAGTTTCCTGCGTTAAATATTTTGCTTAATTGTGTCGGAATGAGCCTGACAATAGTTATTGATTATCGTTTTGACTGCTTGAACATCCATTGGTTTGCCTAATTTCACGAACATCGATATCTGCTCATTTAAAGAGTTAAAAATTTGTTCCTTTAACATCAAGTCTCAGAGTTGTCCAAACGCTTTCTCTTTACAAATGTCTAGATCTAGTTCTCGCCGGGAATCTAAAAGTTCCAGTCTTGTCACAAACTCGTTTATGTTTTGTGATTCCCATGGAATAGCTTATCTTAATGATCTGTGATATTCCTGCGCTGTGCATTCAAATTTTTTAAGGATCGCGCCCTTGAATGATTCATAGTTTTGTTCTTAAGGTCTTAGCGCGTGCAAATTTTTTTAAACGTCCCTGGTAATTAAATTTGATAACGCAATAAATTTCTTTTGATCATTCCATTCGTATATTTTGAAATCTCCAAACGGAATATGTAAATTACAATATTACATTTCTGACACTTTAAAAAATGATACCCATACATAGAACTTAGGAATTGTAAAAAAAAATGCTAAAAAAGAACAACAGTTCTACGCAAAGATTAACTCGGAAACATATTTACCAGACAGCAAAACAAAGAAGTAAGGAATAAGACATAACAGTGTGACACGAACGAAAGACGGTGAATAAAAATCACTAGTGCTCTAACAAATACTACATAATTATGACAACAAAAGAACATCAATGGTTATTTCAATCATACCATCAAGACAACTTCATTTACAGAAAATATCATAAAGTTCACAAAATCCAAATCCCTGCTTTAGTGGTAATTTCAATATAATTGAAAAAGAAGGAATGAATGAATGAAAATGTTTATACTTAAGGGTATGAAAAAAAAAAGATATTTTGGGTTGTTCTTTTTTCTATCCGAGCCCTAAAGTTTACTGTCAAGAAAACTGCTCACTTCATAAAAAGAATTAACACTCCATGTTATGATTCTAAACAGATACAGTAATTGACTGTACTTTATTTTCTTTTCTTCGCACAATCTAGGCGAAGGGATAGCAGGATGATAATGGTAATAACACACACGCTGAGTCTGTCTAATGAAACAAGTCTAATGAGCGATGATGATGAACCAACGAAGCGAGGCAAACATATCCATTTTTGGTGCACTCCATCAAGATGCATGACTGCAAATTTAGGGGAATTCTTTCCCCAAGCCCCACATGGGGTCTATCAGTACTAAATAAACCATGCTCATAGTATAATGATCACATAGTCCTATGTCCTTTGTCGCAATGGGAGGGAATCCAACAAAGAATGAAATAACAAGAAAAGCACCCTTAGATGCAAATTCATTGTTTCTGCATCTCTACCATAAGATTGATGCAAAAAAAAAAAAGCAAGTATAAAAAAGGATTGGAAGTGAAAGAGTTGAAGCCAGAAACGATCTTGTGGACATATTTCGCATGAAACTTATTCGCCTTTTCTTTTCTTTCACCGAAATAAAAAAAACAACAAAACGATCTCCAGTTTTAATGATTTCATAAAATCAGAAAACAGAAAGGTGGTACACAGTGTAATGTGAGGGACGAAGGGGAAGGGGCACAGCATGATATCCAGCTCTGTCAATTTCGCTATCTTATTATAGTAATACTAGATACTGAACCTATTTTAATATAGTACTTGAGATGGTTGGACAGGAAAACTTTTAGATGCTTTTAGCTTCTCCCTTTTTAAAAAAATTCCTGATTTTGTGATCATTATAACTGAGGGAAGCAGTTCTTATTTAAAAAAGAATTATATTCCATCCATAAAGATAAAAACAGCACTTTTCAAACTCTCTTTATAGCAACAGTGTAGTGATTCAAGTTGTCATTAAATAGTTCCATCTTATATAACACTGAACAAAACAGAAATGGAAAATTAGTACAATCTACAAAATAAGCACAATTATTTGACTCCAAAGAGCCTAAAAATCTGAAATATGTACGCCATTCATTTACCACAATGCAGAATGTAACACGCTCAAGGAAGAGCAAACTTACTTTATATATTAAATCTAGGCCTGATTAAGCCATAACTTAGTTTTCTCAATTTACCAATTTTCTTTTACTTTGGACTAAAATTAAACCACAAATGAACTTTTAATGATATGAAGTTAAGTAGTTCTATTTTATTCTGAAATCCCTGTTAATTAGCAACAAGATATAATTAAGACACATCAGCTATCACATTACAGTTACAATAAAGCCAATAATTATCAATGAAAATTGGCTCCCAATTTTTTATAGGATGCAGTCCTATACATGAAACACATGTTTTTCAAGAATCAAAAACACTACATAGAATAAATTGAAACACAATAGCCAACAGAAGTAACAGAAAAGATAGCTTTTATGAAGAATATAATTTATTACAAAGAAGAAACAAGTGAGATAGCCTGATTACCTCAGAACTATAAATATATTGTTTTAATTCTTACCATTGGAAGCTGCGAGTTTGGCTGCTCTTCTCGCTATGGCTTTGCATTTGTTTTCTTCTATCCTTTTCTTCACTTCATCTGATAAACTCTGAAAAACATTGTGATCTAAATTATGGCACTTGAATCACTTTCTGGAAACATAAAAATTTTCTTCCATAACATGTTGAATTCTGAAATCCCAATTCTCAAATTTGCAAATAATACACAAGATGGTTTACAGAACCAGTAGCAATTTCTATTACATCCTCTTTCTCCTGTTTTAAATAGGTAATAAAAGGAATGGTTTGTGTCTCAATACAAATGGTTTTAAGACAAAACTGCTTATTCATTATCATCATCAGGTACCTTGTCTGGAACAGACATTGGCGATCATGTTCTTCCACTCAAACCTATTCTCAGTTAACCTTATTAAGTCTTATTGCTACCCTTTCAGTTTTGTTTTGGATCATGATTTTTTTTTTCATGGGAAGCTACAGCAGTGGTTTCCCCTTGCCTACTGCTGAATTGAAACTTTAAAGAGCTTTACCAAAGCTTTAAAGAGCTTCCAATTGTTTTAATAAAAAAAATAATATTTCATTATTTACATTCTGATCCATTTTGTTTTTATTCAACTGTCAAACAATTATTAAATAAACACAGCTCTCAAATGCACCCACAAAATGTCAAAGACATGAAGTCAATTTCTTTGTCTTACAGAATTTTTTATACAAGGACTTGAATGTTGTGAAATAGGTGGCCTTGATACAGCTTGTCCTTGATCTCGCAGTAAGTCATCCAACTCAGTGTCACTTAACTTTAAAAGAAAAAAAAAATCAACAAAAGTTATTAAAATGTAAATAACTTAATTCAAATATGAACTGTTCATTGCAAAGAAATCTATTAATGACACTATTTCAAGATTTTAAAATTAAAACTATTTGTACAACCTCAAAATGTATAGCTAAGATGCTCTTTTGACCATACAAGCTGCATCTAGTTACCATTTTGCATAAATTATAAATTTTGGAGAAGACCCTTATGTGTCTGAATATTTGTATTTACTTTTTTTTTTTTTTAAACTATCAATTTTAAAAGAATTTTACACATAATCACACACATACCAAAAAAATTGCACTGATCCAGTCTTGCAACCAGTGCTAAGGGAACATTTAAATATAATCTTACACCTTGGAGGGTTGAATCAGTCTAAAATATTATATCCCCTAAAATTATATTAGAACGTTGATTTTCCATTTTTGCCACTTGGAATGATTCACTTAATAACTCTATAAATGTAGAATTGCATATGTATGTGTTTATGAATGTTTTTCATGAATATGTATGTAAAGTACATAGAGCAGTGGTTATAGTATGGATTTTCACGATATAAATGTCAAATGATTATTATTATTGTCATGAGAGGTCCACAAAAGGACTTTGACCATTACACCTTTAAAGGAAACACATTGTAAGTTCAACTACAGAAATTCATAAACTGCTCTCTTTTAATCCACAAGATAATCGATTTGCTGAATTCTCATCTTGTCACAAAGTAGTCAGCCTAAAAGTAAAATATGGTTTAAGACTGCGACAATAAGTCAATGCTTTGGAAATTTATTCAAGTTCTTTTGTCATCCAGATATTTACCAATTTGCATACTCAATGATTACTGAGAGTGAGAGCTCCAGGCCCTTAGGATCCAACAAGATCTTTTCTTTGGTCGCCTATTATTGACAGTTGTTTAAAAAAGCAACTTGTATGTGCCAGGATGTCCACTAGTCCTCGTGAGAGTCTTAACAAAGAGTCGTGGTTCAAATCATAAAGAAAGCCAGTTGCAGAGTATTTTCTTTCACAATGACTGCCGCAGGAATACGCATTTTAAAGAAAAATAAAAAACAATGTGCATTCTATACTCCTTCAAACTTTCAACTTCTCTCGGCTGCTTCCTAATCTGCAACTCCAGAAGACTGCACATATAGCATATATGTACGGTAAAGGCTTGTAAATTGTATAGGAGGTAAATTTTTCGTGAGCTGAAGCCTTGCTCAACAGGCCAGAACCACCACCATGTCTGTCAAAATTTCATTATGTCATGGTCATTAAAGGTTTTGAAAAAGGCAATTCTTAACCTAAAGTTAACGTTTAACGAGTTAACACCCCATCAACGATTCTTCTTCTTATTGTTGTTGTTATAATTCTTATTATAACAGGTCAACAATGTAATATTGCGTTTTTTTTTTTGG
>BLXT01005617.1:587576-606820 GCA_019648995.1 Plakobranchus ocellatus
AAAAAAAATTCGGGATAGATCTAGATGCTTTCTTTAGTCCAACGACACTTTGCAAGCAAGCTGGTATAAGATCAAAGAAACCACGCCGGTCTACTTCGAGGGCAGTTACAAAAAAAACGAGAATCAACTTTCCATCAATACCGCATTTTTGTACTATGTGAATGGAAAGAAAATCGCACAAAATGAAACAAAAGTACAAGCCTATAGTTAAACAGCCAAAGTGTAAAATTTTCCCCATTGGCGGGATGAATTACACCTAAAGCATAATGCCTGCATGTCTGCGTGTAGCACCGAGACATATCAATAACACAGAAGCTTCTCGGTCTCTTTACACAGAATGTTGAATAAACGTTATGTGCCGCGAATTGGATACTTGGGTTATGAGGATAGTAATTTAAAAATGTTCAATGCTATTTAAATAGGTAAAGAGTAGACGCCAATAGATATTGCATGGATCCAACGGATAAAACGAGATAATTGTTTCCCGTCCATCGGGACAATTGAGCGGGATTTTAGCGGGGCAGCCCGGAAAACGGAATTTATAGGCGTTCACCGGGATTTTTCCCGGCGAAAACGGAAAGTTGGCAGGTCTGTCTGATTCTAGCTCATATGGCTCAACATCACTCTCTCCAGCAAACTCAGAAGTATGAAACACATTGAGCTATGATTCCGCTATTGTTTGGGTTGGAAACGAGTTCAGAATAACAGATCGAGCGGTTCCGAGGTATCCGTCTTCAATCCTTTATTTTGAAAACTAAAAATAGGAGAAACGCGGCAAATCGGGTATCACCGTAAAGCTCGGAAACTCACAAAAACAACCGAGAAAACTGGAAGTTTCTAAGACGTTGTTAACGTACTTTAAAAAATTCGGAAAGCCATGCCAAACATACTCGACATCAGGGCCCGGTCGCTAAAAATAGCATGTTGATACCGTTCGACACCAGGGCCCGGTGAGTTAAGAGACCTTGTTACCAATTTAGTGCTGGATGAACACAGAGGAACAAAGAAAAATTGACTTGGCCCGGACTGGGATTCCAACATCAGACCTCTAACTTGGTAGCCAACTGCCCTACCAGATGAGCCACCACTCCCCACTATAAATAGGTCCATTGTTGAGATATGCGTGTCAAAACCAGACACACAAGCAGAAATAGACAAACATTTAACACTTATGTTGTTACATTCGACTTGAGTCGAAAATGAGAACTTCCTTTCCCATTGGTGAATTTGACTTGAGTCAAATGAAAGACTAACTCAATGAAACAGGCGATGGACGTTCTGGACGTTTTGTTTTGATATACTGCAGTGACTTTTTTGATTCAGGGAAGTCTTTAGTTTTATTTTCACACATATGATCGAGAGCAAAGGCTTTAGTGTTCAAAATTGACTTAACTCTTAATTTACCAGACCCTTCTAGAATTTCTATAGCTAAATTACCAATGCAAGGAGCATAACTCTTAATTTTTTTCATAACAGGTTCCACTAAAAAAATTGTATAAATTCAAATATTGGTTTTAAAAAATTCTAAAAATCACCATATTTTGGAGAAATGAACAAGCTTTCTTCTCATACATAACATGTTATGCTTTTATATCAAGAAATTGTGGAAAAAAAATAGTAAAAAATGACCACCCCTATCAGACTGTGCCTCCAAATCTGGGTCCGAACCCAACTCTAGATCTAGGTTTAGATCTAGATTTAGAGTGCCATTGTTTCAATCTTCAAATGTCTACCCCTCTATCATCATTACTCATATTAGTATTACTTTCATTGTCTATATTTCCTTATTTCTCATCAACAGTGTTATCTACTTCTTCATTTTTGGGTCTGGGCGGACAAGCTGGCTTAAGAAATTGAAAGCCATTTTTGAAAAATCGCTGTACCACTACTATTCAACCGATTCTCATGCAGTAAAGAACAAACGAAAGTAGAACTATCAAACTGCCGATAGAGCTCTCTTGCGTTAGAAACTATAAAAATAAATAGACTCTGTTCCGTACAAAAAAAGTGCATGCTAAACGCCAATATTAGCGGGCGATTTGGTAAAACTCAAGTACGGGCGATACTGGGCTATATGGTAAATTAAGAGTTAATTTTCCTGTTGTGATCGTAGAGATTCAATAGACTCTTTTTCTGTAAATGCTATCCTCATCGTTCTTCTGATGAATTTATCTATACCCTACCCTGTATTCAGCCATTTTGCTCAGGAGCTCAGGTGGGAGAGGATGACAGCCAGAAGGGGCTCAGGTTTGAAAGGGTTAAAAATGTTCAATGCTATTTTGATTTAAATTGATAGAGAATACACATCGGTTGATATCAGATGGATCCAAAGGATAAAATGAGATAATTTTTTTCCATTCCTTTATCCTTCAGGATAACTGCACCTGATATTAGCGCAGTAGCCCAGAAAAGGAAATTTATGGGCGTTCATCGGAATTTTTCCCCGCCAAAATGGAAAGTTGGCAAATCTGCTTATGCCTGTCTGGTGACTGTTTACTCAGAATTATGATGGGGACGAATATACGCAGATTAAATTCTGTCCTCTCACCCTATGGAACAAGCTAGGCCAGGCCATGACTACATCTCACCCATCACAGTTGTTTAACAGCTTACCCTTTGCTAATTTGTTAAACACCCAACAATGGTTCTTTGATAATGTATTATATTAAATTACATAGGCAATTAGGATCATCATCATCAGGTGCCTTGCTTTACAGCGTTGGCGATCATGGTCCTCCACTTTTTCCTGTCCTTTATCGCTTCTATTGCTTCCAACGATTTCCCTGCCTTCAGCCAGTCTGTCAGGCCTTCAATGAGCTTTTCTCGTTGTTTTCCCCTACTGCGTTTTCCTTCCAACATTCCTGTTGTTACAAGATTCTCCAACTTTTCTCTTCGCATAACATGGCCGAAAAAGGTTGCTTGACGTTTACGGATTTTGCTTATGAGTAGTCTTGTTGTATGAGCTTCCTCTAAAACTGTGTCATTTGTCTTCTTTGCTGTCCATGAGATTCGCAGCATTCTTCTAATGAACCACATTTCCGTTGCTTCCAGCTTCTTCTGAGTCTGTTTTGATATTGTCCAGGCCTCACATCCATACATCAAGATGGGCTCTATATAGCACTCAAGGGCTCTTCTTCTTGTCCGGATGGATATGTTTTTATTTGTCAGAACTGTTTTCATTTTCTGGAAATTTGTCTTTGCTTGAGCTATTCTTGATGCAACTTCGCTGTTGTTTCTTCCGTCGCTTGAGATCTAGGATCCTAGGTATTTGAATTGGTCCTTTTGTTTCAGCCTTGTTCCTTTAATATAGATGTTGATTATTGGCAATTCTTGTTTTCGACTGACAACCATTACTTCCGTCTTCTTTCTGTTCAATTCCAGCCCTTTCTTTTCGCTTTCTTCTTTAACTATGTCAAGTAGCTGTTGTAAATCTTTTTCGTTTTCTGCTATTAGAACAGTTAGGATACTGTTTCTATTTCAGGACGATGCCAATTTTTTTGCTTAAAATCGTGTCTCAACATGAACTTAAGGTGTGTGTCAGGCAAACTCAGAGTGCATTCAGTATATATTATACAGTAAAAAGTCTGTCAGACCAAAAGCGTTCAGGTGTAAGTGTGCCTTTCGGACACAACAACTGAGTTTTTTTTAAAAAAAGGTCTTTATTATAACTAAGCATCCAAATAAAAAGGGTGAGAGGCTATGTTACCAACCTTAACTTCCTTCCTGGCCCCAAGCCTTTCCACTCTTTCTAAAACTTCATCAAACGGCATTTTAGGAAAAAGCCTGTGGCCCCAGTGCTGCAAAGTGTGCATTATCACTTTCAAATCCTCTGCCTGCATTATGAGTAATCAAAATTACTGTTTACAGGAATGTCAAATAGTGAAATAGTGAAAAAAAATATGCAAGATTAATGAAACATGGATTCATTTCAGAGCACTTGTCCTATGAAATAATGAAAAAAGGTTGACAACCCTTCCAAAAACCATTTTTATTACCTTTAAAGTTTGATAAAGACTGATCTGAACTGTTACACAAATACTTCATGGCTTAAATGGGTATTTTTCTGTGAACCCACTGATATACTTACAAATACATTTATTAGGTCATAAAAAAGACAGTTGAGTAAAGTGCAGTCCCTTTAGAGCTTATCGTCTTTAAATTTGATAATTTGCTTCCACACAAACCACCTTTTTCATTACTCTCAGCATAGTCTGTTTTACATAAATTTTTATCATTTCTTTTTTAATTCAACAAGCCTTAGATGAAAAGGAATTATGAAGGAAATCTCTTTATTACTAAGTAATCTGAAGAAGAAAAAAAAATCACAAGCTGAAAAAATACTCAAAAAGCAATCTTTTTTTTTTCAAAGATTTTTTTTTTAAACTTTTGATGTTTTATTGTGGTCAGCATTGTCAGATTCACCTCATTGTTTCTTCCTTTCAGATAAACATGCTCAAAAACTTTTGGCAAGACAGCTATGCCTCTTTCACCAGTCAATCTGAAAGAAAAAAAAAATATGTGCATCCAAAAAACAAACTCAGATTTTCATTACAATATACTTTGAACAAAATTGAATCATTTATAAAATAATATAATGCACAAAATTGACTTCCAATTGGCAACTGCAAAAGACTGCACTTCAGGCAAAATTTTCAACACTTTTCTTCCACATCCGGTTTTTACAGTTTCCCTTCAGTCCACATGCTCAAAGCAGGATTCAGAAAAACAGGAGTGTGTTACAAAAAAAATTATTTCTCTGCTTGTGCTTGACCTAAAGGACAGTTAGGAAAATGAACAAGCTTTTGTATGATATCTTTTGTTTTGTGAATTTGGCTCATATGACCCATGTTATTCAGGGTGAAAGTGAGCTAAATGTTGAAAAATCATTAAAAACCATTTCTTTTGGATCTTGAAAAGAAACAAGGGAAGAATAAAGTCTTGAAAAGTATTGAACAGGCTTTGCAAACAAAAAAGGAAACATAATGCACCCAATATGTCTGAAAGAATAAAAGACCTCAACAAAATTCCAAAGAGCATGGATTTCTTGTTTGTCATTTTTTTCTGTTGTGCGTGTTTGTTTTGTTCAGCGTTGTTTATATGTATAATACTTAGAAAATTACAACTTGATGACAGAATTTGAGATACAACTAAGTAAAATAATCCAATCCAAACCATTTTAGTCAGATTCAAACGGATTATCTAGTTCAAAGGCTTCCCACTGATAGTGTATTGTGGTGTCAGTGTGAGTGTTACAATCAGCTGTTGGGCCACACCCCCTTTCAATGCTGCCTTTTCGACTCAGGCCTAGATCTAGGTCTAGACCTAGAAGTTGGACTTTCACTTTCACTTTCTGACCAATCTGATCCCGATCGTAGTTATTTTCCTCAAAATTTAGCCACGAATCATCACTCCCATCATCAAACTTAACACCCTGTACATGCCTGTTGCCCTTGGCAATGTCACTGTCCTCAGAATCTGACATACTTCGTCATAATTTTCTCAAAACGCATCCAATCTTCATGAAAAAATTCGTGGGGAAGCTTCAAACCCTTAGAAAACAGGTCAAAACAAATAGAAATACGCAGGCACGCAAGGGTCAGTACCCTTACAATTGTTCATTTTGCAAGGTAGCTGGTCGCTAAAATGCGTCCTGTGGATGGGGCTGACATAGGTCGGCGGCTGTCGCATATATGCAACATGTGGAAGAAAAGTGTTAAACAAATCTTTGACACAAATTTTTTAAAACTTAGTTCATTTCGTTTTTTTCCATCAAACAACACTTTGTGCAAAACATTAAACTGAGACATAGATAAAGTATTTATTTGACCAAATTGAAGCCAATGTAAAACTGAAAGCAGTTTCTAGTCCTAGATTAGAACCAAATATTCATAGAATTACCAACAGATTTCTCAAAACTGCATGAAAAAAGACAGAGACTGAATCAATACTGGAGAGTTTCAATCACTTTCAGCAAATTATGAAAGAAAAATTGACGAGTTATTACAATGCATCATGGGGTGCTACATCCATCCCTTGTAACATACTGGCACACAACAAAACATTCTTTTCATAGATTTAGGCTTTTTTTTAAAATCATCTAAGATTTCTGCGTCTATGTTTATAATTATGATCAACAATCCCTTTAAGGTTAGTGTAATATGCTGTGGTGAAATATAAAAATAAAATTGTTATCAAGTCATGCTGAATATTCTTTACTCACTCACACATAAAAAAACACCATTTACTTTTAAATTATATAGCTAATTTAAAACAAATGACTTTTGCTAATCAGTACCTTGCGGCATCAAGTTTGGGCAATGATCGCTTGGTTGTATGTTTGGATGCTCCTTTCATACTCTTTAGTTTTGCAAGTAGTTCAGCATTGTCTGGAAGAAAAATATTGAATTTAAATATAATCACTCCTAAGATTGTTTAACCTTTTAAGCCCTATCCACCAATATAACGTGGGAAAACAAAATGGCATCCATGCCTAGCCACCGGCTTACCAGTGAGCACGAACTCGGCTCAATTTAGAATAATAGCCAATCAGGAGACACCCTAGCATTTTCACCTTTAGTAACAGTAAAAATTGTTGCAAACCAATGTGCATAGATGTGAGTGTTTCTTTGTGTGAAGCGTGGATATTTAATCATCGAAAGTGATGGTGAACAGCCAGGCCCACCTGGGGCAAAAAAGGAAGACACTGTTTATTGCTAACGACATTATGGATCAATTCGAGGATTTTTCTGAATTAGACTGTGAAATCAATGAATACCCTGATAGTGACTTAGAATCTATTTCTGATAATGAATTTCTACACCTGGATAATGATTTAGATCTAGATAGGCCTATGCCTAGAGATCTAGAAACAGCTCAAGGTGGGCGTGTCCCTCATGCATCTGAGGACACAAACAGTGAAGATGAAGGTGGAATTAATAATTTCAGCCAAATCAGTCAAAATTCGATGACTCAGGTTGTGGCCCAAGAAATATTCTTGCTGAAACAACGGAGGCAGTTGATTTGGATAACTTATTTCTAGACAATGAGTTTTGTGCAAATCTGGGGAGGCTGGGCAGGAGGAGTTTTAAGCTCTGGGGGCTCAGGGTTCAAAAGGTTGAAAATAAATATAATAGTAATAATCAAAAATGTATTGACAATAGTTATTTATCTTTTACTTTATTAAAATATAACTCAAATTGCTGCATTGTGTCAAGCAAAATTTCAAAATAAATATCTTTTTTAGATTAATAAATCAATATATATAAAACTGAAAAGTAGCAAAGATTTATGGCTATCCATTTCAATAAAGATTATCACAAATTTAAATTTAGTTACCTTCTGCAAATGTTGCAATCACAGCAACAAAGAAGTCTTTGCCATGCAAATAATAGATTTTGATACATTCACTTCAGTCATACCAATAGTCAACTTTATCATATTCATAGTGCACGGCGTCTTGCTACAACGTTTTAGGTGGGAATTTAGTTTGTGAGGAGAACGATAACCCCTTCCATTCTTAGGAGACTTAATAAATTCGCTTCGGCATAGCGCCGCTCCCGGTTGCCGTGATTAATCACCTGCCGGTTTTTTATCTTACAGCCGCTGGGCCTCTTATTGCGCTGTGCGCTCTGTGCCTAGGAAATGTCCTAATATCGGCTAAAATTTTCAGCCTTTAACCTGCCCAAACACAACACCCAAGCTCTGAAGCACTATCGAGTTTAGTATCAATCGAAAGATCATTATGTCCAAAACAAGACTGATTAAAAATTATACTGCTGCCTCTAAATTCGGCGATTCTATTGCCTTTTTTGCGTGATATATGTTGGTTAAGAAATAAATGTGATTTTTTACACTAGGCATTGAAATTATCAATTTACTTAAAACTGTGCTGATTAAATTTATTCATTTTGGTATCGGTGATTAGAACACGGTTTTATGTTTTTTGTGTGCAAAGGGCTTTAAGTGCGGTCTTTAACAAAATTTTATATGAATTTTTTTTCTTGTGAAGGTTACAGGAAACACTGAACACGGAAGGCCTAATTTTCTATCTAGACACAGTTTCAGATTGTTTTCAACTATAGGAAAAATACAGAAAAGAACACACGCCGTGAAAAATGAAGCAAGTCAATTACAGATAACAATGAAATCCCACCTGCTACAGACATCACAACATCTTAAAATACATGTACTTATTCCAGAAAAGAGGAAAAAGAAAACACAAAATAAAGAATGAAATAGTAGCAAATAATTGTGTGTCTGAGAGAAAGAGAGAGAGAGAGAATTATTCTTATAAACCTAGTGTACTCAGTGATCATTAAGACCTATGGTTCAATTCTAATAGTAAATAAAATCTAGCGAACATCACATAAAACGTGTAAGATAAAACTTATTTCATGTTCTAAAAAGTCTTTGAAGTTTACCGATGTGCGGCTTATCACAGGAAACATATAATCAACTTTGAGTTTTGCAAAATTTATACATGTAGGCCTAGAACCGACAAAGTGCGAGAGAGAACTAAGAAAGAGAGACTGAATGAAAGAATGAATGAATGAACACATATTAACTTTTCATGGCCATCGCTTGCAAAAACTTAAAGAATGTTCAAGAGTCAAGACTATGTTAGCTGACTGTGTGTTTAACGGGAGGAGCGGCTTCTCTGGCAATGAAAATTTCGATTTTACTTTAGGGATCAATATGTCCATATTGAGATTTTTGCAGAATCGCAAAGTTCAAACATTCTATTATGCATATCCACCAAGAAATACAGAAAAATATTTGTCTATGTTGTCAAAAATTGATTTTTTCTGAAGGAGGATTGGGTCAAAATATGACCAATTTCAGACTAGGTCAACCAAAAACCTAAAAAAACAACCGCACGTTATGGCCGAGTGCTGGGCCAAAAATACCTCTACCTGCTTGTATTTGGTATCGATAGAATCCTTTTCATGCGTACAAGACATCTGCGCATAGCTCTTCAATCTATAGTTTCCCACATTGGTGCATTCATTCATAAACTGACCCCATCTGAAAAGGTTGATCAACATCTTGACCCATTTTAGGCAAAGTTTGTGTACTCGCACGGTGGCTTGCAACCCCTGCGTGATCAGACCTATTCTCATTGGCTGGTACAGTCAGCGAGGAGTATCATCAGACTTCTCATTCGCTTGCAAAAGTGGAGCACTATGTCAAAGGTCACGATCAGCTATTTTTACACAGAACATGTGTTCGATGAATCTCGACTGCTAAAATTAGTACAAATTGTATTATTGAATTTGTTTATAGATCTATATATACCTTCGTTTTGTTCAATCTTTTAGTAGATCTCCGCGGTTTTCGCATTGAAAATTATTGTGCAGAGTCTGTTCAAAAAATAAAATCATGCTGAGAAAGAAACGTCATGCTGTACAACTAACAGAGGCACGTGCAATACAACAGCGCAGACGAGCTTGGACAGCTCAGTAAAGTTAGATCTAACCTAGCGCCAATTCAATTCCCAAAAAACTTTCCATTTTTTGAGGCGAGTGCAGTTTGCACTTGTATCAGCAGCAGCCGAGCACAACAGTGGCCCAGCAGCAATTTCTGCCATAAAAAGAAAAACACTCGGTATCCAGGAAGGCTATCATGGACATCGGCTAGGCCAACAGAGAGCCAAGAAAAGGCTATATCTGAACTCACAGGAGCAGCAAAAAAAGGCCAAAAAAAGGAAAAAAAATGAGAGCTGCAGCTCAAGAGAAGGCTCGCCAGGAGAAGGAGGCAGAGGAGGGGGGGCTAGCATATCAAGCTGGGATGTTTTGACTTCATAGTTTTTACGGGTCTTATATTTTTTTATATTCAAAACTTCAAATGCGATTTTCTCAAAATATGATTTTTTCCCACTCAAATGCCTACTCCTCCTTTATTTATTGTCCTATTCTCCTAAAAATTGGTGTGTGTTTTACTTTTTATCGGGTGCTTGCAAAGACGTGGGCTTTTTTTAATATGTTATAACGTTTGGCAGGTAACTGGAAATTTTTGTGAAAAATGAGATTTTTTATTACTTTTTCTATACTCAAAATTTGAAAATTCATTAAAAAATATATTTTTCAATATACATATAATTCCCCACGTCATTGTTTAGATAATAAAGTTCCTATTATTATTAGTGAATTCAGCCTGTTTGACACAGAAATGTAGGACTAGATTGATTTCAAAAATTCACTTTATATACTGATACAAATTCAAGATGGCGGCCGTTGCCATGACAACCAATGAACCATAGTAACAACCTACAATTTTTGTTGATGCTCCTCTAATTTGACCATGCTGAGTTGATTGGTGCAGATTATTTTGGCCTAAATGTAAAAATGAGAGAAATGACCCTTAGAAGCCGTCCCTCCCCTTAAAAGGTTTTTGTGGAGGTCATTGGCACCCTTCGATCGGATATACGAACTTACCGGTAGTGCAGACATATAAATCATACTTTAACCTGGATTTACTGTCAAACGAAGACACCGCACTTCAAGAGATTAACGTCTTCATAAGGTAGACAATAATCTCTTCAGTTTCGCCATTTTTTAAAAACCTCCAACTGCACATTTTTAATTTATTAAAGTTTTTGAGCAATGATTAAGATCGGATATACGAACTTACCGGCAGTGCAGACATACAAATCATACTTTAACCTGGATTTACTATCAAACGAAGACACCGCACTTCAAGAGATTAACGTCTTCATAAGGTAGAGAATAATCTCTTCAGTTTCGCCATTTTTTAAAAACCTCTAACTGCACATTTTTAATTTATTCAAGTTTTTGTGCAATGATTAAGAATTAATGTCAACGTGACCTATTAAAATTATTCAACCTTAAAATATTTCTTGCGCCATCTGTAAAGTTGTATGACCTAAAAATCATTGCATTTTGTTGATAAATATATTTTCTGTCTTTAAGCCTTAAATTTCACCCGATACTCCGCACAGATTAGTAAAAACGACGCGTTAATTGCACTGTTATTGAAATAGCTGTAATATTCAGTGGGCCTAGCATTCAGCCGGGCGGTGTACGGGGTCAGAGCGGTTGGCCCGGGTCAAACTAAATGATCGCCAGCAGACAGCCGTGAGTGATGTCATTGTCAATCATATAATTTAACTTGTTTCTCTCTATTGTAAGAAAATGCCTTAAATGTGATTCTTGAGTCTAATTAGGTGTGCATAATTTATTGCAATTTGAGTAACTCTGTAAACACTCACCAGTAAAATCTCTCTCCTCCCCACCTTGGTTAACTTTATCCCGTCTCATATCGTTCATTGGTTGCAGCTCATCTTCTAGGTCTGGCAGTCTTGAGGGGTTGAAACCTTCATCATCCTCACCCTCATATGCCCCAAAAATATCATCCATATCTAAGTCCATGACTGCACTATAAAAAGAAGTGATTGCTCTTAATTAAAGTTATAAACAAAAATTTGTCAGGGAAAGTATTGTGACTGAACATTGCAAGTACAAAATAATTTCCTTATACTGTTATAGCATCAATATAAACTTCAAAATATTTAAACTAGCAAGACAGGCCTGTGCACCATCTCTAATGAAAGTTACAAATTTAAATACAATTATTAGAATTTTTTTTAATTTAATTCAAGAACACAGAAATAACGTAAATGTGGTGAAACAAATTAACATTTCAATGTTATAATTACAAATGATTATGAGCAATTTTGTCATTTGACATCAGTAACCATGCATGTCAATTGAAGTAATCATTGACTAGCCTTCTATAATCAAATTTGTGCTGCATCCCCATTTAAACTTTTTTTCACATTGATATTCAATGAATGAGATATGGCAATGAAACATAGAGAGTCAAGCTAGGTTTAATTTAGAGAAAACAGAGGGAGTGCGGACCGTCGTCCAGTGGCTACTGTCACATGTGACAGTCCTCGACAACGAGATAGCTGGTTTGATGATTAAAAGTTTACAAGAGGAGCCTTCCACACAAAAATAGAATTTTAGGTTTATTTTCATACTTATATGCACTGTTCTTATTCATTAAATGCATAATTTTAAAATATATCCTGTATACTTTTTTTTTTTATACCAAGTTCATCCTGATGTCTATATCTTTGTCTCCTAAGTCAGTCTGCCCTGCAGACCAGTGATCTGTCTCCTTGGCCATTGTGGCTAAGCGGTCGAGACTTGAAAATTAAAAACAATTTCTTGAGATAACTTGCATTAACTTCTTTTCCAAATAAATTCAAGTTCCTTTCCATGCTTGTATATATATGCTTAACTGTGAGGAAAATTCAAGAGGCCCAACGAGCCAGTTTATCGACTTTACTCCTCCCACCTGTTCACAGCAGGGCGTCGATATACCAGCTTTGCAGATAGACATTCTTCTAAGTCAAAGTTCTCCTTTATCACTCACATTTCAAACTCGTGGATTGCTGTGTAATCTATCTTATTATCAAGCAATGAAACTGGAGAAAAATAAATTTCGCAGGCTTCTTCCCTCCTGACATAATATAATTGGTCTGATGTGGGGCCCTATAAGAGAAGGGACAGATGAGGAGAGAGGGGTGGTATTTTGCCCTGCCTTATTGTCTTTATGATTCTTTGTTAAGTGCTTATAAATAACTTAGAACTAGAAGAGTAAGTGTGGGTGGTAGGGCAGGTGGATGCTTTGCGTGTGTTCTTACTGTTAGAATTGAAGCATGGTTACTGACTTATTCTTGGTAGAGGGCAAGTCAAGAACACCACCCCTGCTCATGAGTGATACACATACACATCATTTCAATGACCAATGATACTACTTAGCCCTAAGGCCAATAGTACTAGAAAAATTTATACTATAGGTAGGCTATGTACTACAATACAGATGTAAACAAAAGGAAACTTTAATACTTGAAAACTTTAGAGGCGGTTTACAATTTTAGACCAGCCAAACCCTATTTGTGCTCACAGGAATATTCACTTCTATTCGCAGGAATTTTGAGTGTCTCACAGGAATTGCCAGCACACTTTGATGAGTATCGATAAACCATATAAAGCATATATCCATCTGCTCAACCATAGGCATTCCTTACAACAGTAAAATATAATATCATGCCCTAATTAATGAACCTTCAAATCAACACTAGGTCAAAGATGCTTAAAAAAAAATTCATAACCTAATAATATTACCACTTACCAAGTTTAAAAGATCTGCAGACTTACAGCCTGGACACCAAAGAATTTTTTTTTAGGTGCATCTTTAGCTCGCACAATAAAGGTTTTTTGGATGATGGTGAAAAAATTTTTTTTAAAAACCTACCTGTGACAAGTCTACAGAATCTCAGTTTGGTCTGCAATTATGATCCATTGTTATATTAAATATTTTTTAAAAATCTAATCTAGATTGTGGGTGTGTAGGGTTTCTCTTTCCATCAACTATAAATCGTTTGTCAGGAGTAATTACTATCCTACATTAAGTCTTGCAAATATGCTCACAGAAAAAGAAATATCTATGGCTGCTACATTGTTTTCCACAGATTTGCCAATCTCAAAATTCATCTGAGAGTAATCCATATGCCTGTTCAGAATATTTTGGACTAGCTTGGAGTAATTCAGGGGGCTAATAGAGCCCTTGTAATGATCAAAACTTGTCATATCTATTTTTTGTTCAATATTCCTTTATATCAGTAAAGACAAAACCCATGATATTTTGCAGGAGTTGCGGTTAAATAATCAGTCAACTAACTATTTCTAACACTTGAACTAAAAGGAATGTTGTTTTTCACCACATCAAAATAATCTATAGCATAATTAAATTGTTCTTAAAGTAGCTTGTGACACATTCCACGAAGACTGGCCCTAGATAAACTGACTTCAGACTTTATTTGCAGAACAACAACATTATATCAACAAACACACAATCTAAATTAACTAGTTCAAAACTGAAGAAAACTCAATAAAAATCATGGATACCCTACTTCAAATACAGTAAACCTTACCTAAAGTGAAAACGGCTAAACCAAAACGAAATTGAAGGGCTTCCCGTTTTTCCTCTTATTTGTTCTTATTAAACATGTGGTAAACCAAAAGCGATCGACACTTTAAAAAAATCTTTTTTTACACACCTTGTCCTTCCCTTTCTTTTTCGCATTACTCCATGCAAACCCAATATTGTTACCGGTATTTCACACTATTAGATGGCCAGGCCTGATGTCTGGTTAGGTCTAGGTCTATGAGCACACACTTACCCATCCCTTCTCTTCCACCACTTAGTTACGCAACGGGACCATGCCAGACATTCTCTGTATGTCTAGGTCACGTCAGAGCTAAGCTAAGCAAGCACTGTTGCATCACAGCCAGTACTAAAGCCATTTCTCTTATAGTTATTGAGAACTTCAGTACCAGAAAACTTAGGCGATGATTAAATTGTAGAAGTACAGGACTTCAGGACCAGATAACTTACTTAGGCGATGATGAAATTGTGAAAGCTCTATTATTCTACATCGATAACAGGCGCAAGAACCTCCTCAGTGAAAAGGAAAGAGAAGGAGATAGAGAGATGGATAAAAAAGAGAGAAAAATTCATGGATAGGCGCGTTCATTCACATTGTGATGTGACGATGGGTGGGATTGGTTTAACTTAATATTTCGGAAGTTGGTTACTCTCCTTTACTTATTTAATGTGCTATGCTTAAACTAAAATAGAAATCATACTCCCTAGAATTTAGGTTTAAACGTGTTCCACTGTATGTATAATTATGCTGGTATTTCAGCTTGAGTTGTTTCCCCTTTTTTGCACTTTCCATTGATTAGGGGAAGTTCAAATATGTGATGCGTTCTGTCAAAACGGGGCATAAGGTATCCTCTGGGTGTTTTGAGATATTTATACCATTGTATAGTTCAGGCCCTAAGCTTTAATTTGACACCAAGTTTATGTCAATTGGATAATTTTTGGCTGAGCTATGGGCATTTCAACATAGGTGGATGAGCAAAGCAAAAAATTTCATTTTATTGAGAAAACTGATATTGATTCTATCAGCTTTTTTTTTGCTGCTTTCTTGCAGATTAAGAGCGGATACAGATAAACTATCGCCCCCAAAAGTTATGCCACGTCTTGAGCTATCTGCAATAAACATTTCTCTTTCCTCTTGATAACACAATTGGGTATTACAAATTGATGGTTAGCGTTTCAGTTTAATACGTATGCCTGATTGTTGTAGTCCTTATAAACGTTTATAGTTTTGAATATATCTCCATAGCAACATATAGGTTCTAATTATCCAAGAGCAACAAAATTTGGCAGTCACAATTACCACATTAAGCTTGATACTCTCACAAAATTTCACATTGTTTCATGCAGTTTTGTTTATCTTAAATCACATCATACATTTCCATAACTCACCGCAGCAGTACAAAATAAAGGAAAAATGTTATCTCAGAAGATATTGCACAATAATTTATTAATGACTTTAGTTAATTGATATCTATTCAAGAAAATGAAAACCATCATTAATATAAGTATTGCAAAATGATTTTTTCAAAAAAAAAAAAAAAAAAAAAAAAAAAAAAAAAAAAAAACCATCAAGTGGCTTATCTCTCTATCTTCAGAAAATATGCATTTATTAAGCTAAATTCCTTTTCATGAAACTTAGGAATTCATTTTTTATTTTCATCAATTTTATCGTAACTACACAGGGTAGAACTTTTTCCAAGTCTTCCTTTTTAGAATTATACATTACTTATCATAAGTTCACAAAGCATTCAAAGTAGCAAAATACATATGAGCTATTCTCCAAAGGTGCTTCACCATCAACCCATCCTTAAATAAGCCTTGTAAAAAAATAATAAAGCAACTCTCATACATCCTACTTGTTTCTTTGCCTTATGTAAGTGTTACATTAGCTTAGTGAACAAGGTCAAGGTATGAAGTTATCAGGTTTTAGTACTCAAAAGCTATTTCCATTAAAAAATGCTCTATTTTCTGCCTCCAAAACGTCACATGAAAAATAAGCAGTTATTATTTAGATCTAACTTTTCAAAATGGTCATCTAGCCTATTCTCCTTATGTTTTTTTACAAGAGAAAAAAGTGAAACTACATTTTTGAAGCCAAAAAAATTTGCCTTGATTCCCTCATTTGATGCTCAGCAGTAAAATTACAAACAAGGTTGGACGTGATGGTGTGTGTCATATGCCTCTTTCAATTTGACATCAATGGCTACATTAAATTTTGCCCAGCAGATGAAAAAAAATTATTACATCGGAAATCTAGACTAAGAACTGACAACTTTTGACAGCCAGTGATTTCAGAACAATCTGTATTTAGGCCAGCAGCCCTAAAATTAAATGACCATAGAAGTGTGTGTCATTCATCACGACCAACCCATAGCTTTCTATAGAAAACTGCAGGCCAATTGGGCACTAACTAAACGCAGATTTTGTTCAACACTTTCATTTTATTTTCATTGAGGGGAGAGTGGAGAGGGTAAAATGGCGGACAGGAGCTCTCTTAGGTTGAAAACCATGTGTGTCACTTTTCTGTTAGCATCACGTCCGAACTATTTGTTTAGATCTAATTGTGTTTAATGCTTATTTTAACTAAGAAAACCTTTCCTAACCTCTTACAACCTCAATAAGCCCAAATTCCATGCCACTACATGTACAATGTTTCTTTTGGATATCTGTGTGATTTAAATTAGAAACCCCTACCATTGTCTTAACTAGTACTGAGACCTTGTGTGTCATAGTCACTACCAAACCCAGGTAATTGTGTGTTATCATCATGTCCAACACTTATGGTCACTAAAATTGTTCTTCTTTGACCTCTAAACAGCTGTTTGTAGTTTGTCTTACATCTATTTAAATAGACAAAGCTCATGATATGTCAAGAAGGACTTGCATATCTATTTTTGCAGTAACTATAGAAACTTTGATGCCTTAGTTTTGGACGGGACGATGACACACAAATTGTGTGTCACCATCATGTCCTACACTTACGATGATTAAAATAGTATTTCTGTGTTCCGAAAATAGCTGTATTGTGGTTTATCCTACATCTATTATATAGACAAAGCTCAAGATGTGTCAAAAAGGAGTTACAGCAATGTCTTTTTTGACTGTAAAAACTTTTGTATGTCTTGGTGTTGGACGTGATGTATGACACACTTCAACCACTAAAACTTTCAGATAATCCAATCCAGACTTGATTTTTTAGCATGAGGCTTTTGTCTTTCTGTTATTTTTAATTCTTTTTTATTAGATCTACACCTAAAAATGAAGAGCTTTGTGTGTCATACATAACGTCCAATACCTACTGTATTTATGCGGATTTTCTCTCATAAATATAGTTTTTCAGCTACCCTGTGCCTTAAGACTAATAAGAGCGACTTTTTCTTAAACCTGAGTGTTTGCTTGTCATTCAAAACAATTTTCATTCCAATGGGTACATTTTGAATTTTTGGCTCTTGTGTGACGTTTTGGAATTCACCTTTGTAGAATGACTCATATTATAGTGTTTGCTGAGTAACGCTAAAAAGCGCCGTTATTATTTTATGAAAAATAGATAAAAATTAAAGAGAATCCGCCCCTCCAAGTGAATCAAGCAGACCCTTGACATAGTAATCTTATGCTTTTGCGTTGGATGTAAAGAATAAAGTAACTTGGTAATACCTACTCAAAATAAACTTTTTTATCATCTACATGCAAATAAAAAAATAAACAAGTAGGTAAAAGTTATGCTCTCACTGTTTAATGGCTGTGCACTTAAAGTAATCATCAAATACCTTCAATAATTTTTTTTGGGTATTTATAGTAACATAACAAAATTTGACGCTCTACAAAACCATTTTTTGTTGTGTTAATGTTTGCTTGAAAGCTTACAGAAAATCATTAACAATAATTATATTAAATAGTTTCTACATTTTTAAACTCCATGGGAAGTTAAATGTAAGTCAGATGTGCTTTTGTACCCGAGAAAAAAATAAATGCATTGGCTTCTTTCTCCCGCTACACCTGTACCGATTTGGATGCAGCCAAGAGTTCAAACAAATAAAAAGAAATAAAGAAGTGTGAGTAATTTGATTCTTAAAAATCTCTGTCTACAGCTTCTACCTAGCGCCTCTCTAGATCTGGATCTATCGATTCAGATTCAGAACTATGCACTTCTATGGTTGTCTTGAAAATATGAGTTTTTGTCAATTTAGCTTTACCAATCTAGAGGATCTATTTAATTAATGAAAAAAAATTAATCATTCTTAACTTTTGACGGCTCAGAAATGGTGAGCCTCCGATTGAAAATCCAATCAGCTGTAAACTGTTAATACATCCTGTTTCTCCTGATGCCAGTTTCACCTTGCAGCCACAAGGATCACTCAACTCAGGATCATGCTCTAAAAAATGTTCTTCATCTAATTCTACATTTCTCTCTAAATCCACAACTAAATCAATATCTTCATCACCGCTGCTTTCTTCCTCTGATTCTATTTCAACTATTCTACTACTGCTAGATGTTGACGGCTTGTCCTCTGCTAGCTCCGCCCCCTTAACCTATGCCTCTTGCGTAGATCTACTTAGTTAAACTTTCTTCCAGTTGCCCTTGATCTGACTCCACTTCCTGCTCTTCTTCTTCTTCTTCCATTAAGCTTAATAGACGGTCTTCGTGCACAACATTCACTAAATTTGAGCTTTTCGCAGAGTTCAAAGCATCTCGATTGATGTTTTGTTTAGACGATATTTTGAAGCATTGGTACGTCATGTGACCGCTCTCAGCCACTCATTTGTTTGGATTTAGGGGATTTCCCTTGGTTGCTATCAACAGACGCTTTTATTTCACAGATTTTATCATAGAAGAGCTTGATGGAAATTATTTTAAATTTGGAAAACAATGCTATATTTAGAAAGTTCAGTTTTTCCCGATTACAGTGATACCAAACAATGCCAGAGTGGCTTGTTGATCAAAGACCAAAATCATTGTGAAAATAGGTCATGTTTTGCCTAATTCTCGATCAAGAATTAGACCTCTGTCAAAGAAATGCCGCATTAAGTGTATTTTCAAACACAAAAATATTGTTTTTTATAATGAAACTCAAGACTAATGTCTTTAGGATCAGAATATGCAATAAAAAAAATGTAGCTAAAAAACTAGTATATTAACTTTACATGGCAACATCTCAAAATAGGCCCGGGTACCTTATGCCACGGTTTGACAGAACACATCACATATAATCTTACAACTTGGGAGGGTCTCTTGTAAGAAAAGTTTAAGAAAGAGGGGGGGGGGGGGG
>BLXT01005617.1:654406-666384 GCA_019648995.1 Plakobranchus ocellatus
ATATATATATATATATGAAACGGAAATATATCTCCCTATGAAATTTTTCTTAAGCATTGGAATCTGCAATCTTCCTCGAGCCCCCCTTTTATCTCCCTGTCTTAAAATGGTGTACCTTTTTTTTCTAGTTTAATAATCATGATCAAGATTCTCCTGGCGTTTGATAATTTTGGATACTCAGGTGCTCGACTGATGCTGTTGCTGTTGCTCATGCGCAATGTCTCTGGAAGTTAAAGACAACATGCTAAAAGAATTATCTACTTCAGAAAACTATGACTGCACATGGCTGGATGTGAGAATGATAAGTTTTTCTCCAGCTCTTTATTACTATCAGTTGTTCAACACCTCTGGAGTAGCATCGTCTAAGAGAGAGCTCTGGGTGATGTGGTAGAGAATGTTATGTTAACAAGCTGGTCCTAAAGTTACTTGGTTTTTTTTTTTTTATGTGAAAGGGAGAGTGTAAATCAGACATTCTACGTTGTCTGATTATGAAGTTAAATCTTACAAAATTTATTTTTTATATGATTCGTCGTTCAAGCGCCTCTTTCGAATTGGCCAGCCCTTCAGGGCTAAATTGTTTCATTGCTTTCAGGCACCAATCATATCCCCAGCGCTACCATTCCCCTGACTTTGAAGACAATCAATGTCACACAATGGGATGTCCAGAGACACCCACGAGTTTAATTCATCTGACTCTTCATACAAGTGACAACATACTGAACCAGGTGGACGGTATCAACTTCTCATTTCAAGATTTGCCGATGAAGTTGCTTTATGGATCATTACATTAATAGAGTTGGACTCATACTGATCAGCTAATTTAAGTGAATCCATAAGATTCTTTATAAAAGACGCACTCATGTTTAGAGAGCGAATTGACAGTGTTGTATTGCTGCATGCAGACACTAGTCCACTCATGTCTTATACATGTAAGTAGAAACAAGAATGAATACGTTTCTGTCTTTCTTTATTGCATATTTTATTGATTTGAAAACTACCTTAGTTCCATGATAGTTCATATTGCTGGTGTATAGTGTAATAATATTTTTTATTACATTATTTTATAAATCATTGTTGTCAATTGATGTATGCTCCTATTGTAAAATCCCTATATAATTAGTTCCTTTTCTCACGCTGTTAATAAAGTTTTACGGGAATTAATTTTGTGCTATGAAATATATATTTTATATTGATTTAAAAAATACCTTTGGTTCCATGATAATTCATATTGCTGGTGTATTGTAAAATAGTATTTTTATCATATCATTAATCATTATTGTCAATATATGTGGGCTCTTATTGTAAAATTCATGTACATGGGACATTATTGTGGGTACTGTTTACTTTTTACTCTACATCAAACCGTAAAAATGGTTTCAATAAAACTGACTGCTCTGTAAAATTAGTTTATTTCTTTTTAACATTGTGTAATACTGCACATATCTGTTGGAGTTCAGTTTTTGTTTGGTTAACCATTTTTAATTGACAACTTTTAAAAATTAGTCATGCTATAGTGGCCGCCGATATTTTTTCTACCCAGAAAATTCGGAAATGAAAATTTTTCCACTCTTACAGAATATTTTTCTCGTTTGTTTTAACATAATGTAAAAAATCTAACAGTATAGCTGAAAAGAACTTGTTTTCCTGATGAATTTGATACTAAAATCATCAAAATCGGTTCATAAATAAAAAAGTTACTTATGTCTGAAATCTTGCAAAAAGTTGCAAATTAGCCACAATGCGTAAAATGTGCAAAAATGCATGGAGAGCCATTTTTGGCGAGCTATATAAGAAAATCTTATAAATCATTGGCCCTGAAAAAAATTAGCCTTTGTCTATGTATAAATTCTGCCTGTCCAGCAATTTTTTAAGCTGTGGGTCCCACGCTTAATCGGCAATTTTTCATGGTTACCAAAATACGTGCGATTTTTGGCAACTTTAAGTACATAACTTCTTTTATTATAATGATAAAAAGATAATTTTTGTACCAAATTAATCGTGAGAAAAAGATCTTTTCAAATATGTAATCCTTTACAGTTTTTAAGGAAAAAGTAAATTTGGGTTTTACATACCTATTATTACAATACCAGTATAGATGCCCATGTGAAGGACCGAGTACTTGCCAATAATCTTTTAGACTTCTTCAAAAGATACGCAAGTTCCGTTTTTATAGTACAAATAACGTGATTAAATCATACTATTAATAAATGTTTTTCTACAGGTCACCCTTGAAATCTGATCAAGCCCGATACTTTTGGTATCGGCACTTTTCCTTCAAAAGAGATGAGTAAACTGGAGTAATCTGTGGGTGTAGCATGGTAAATCTATACCTATTTTAATAACAAATTTAAAAAATCGCGTTATGAAATTATAAGGGCTAAAGTCATGTGCATAGTCACAGGCTAATGACACCGTAAGTGCTATTAAAAGAATGCAATCGCCAGGTTCGTATGAACTGTAACGGTCATTGAGTACAGCCGTAAGTGCGTACTTACGGCAGTATTCAACTATTTTTTTGAATACGTGGAACTAAGTTCAATTGAATAGAGTGGTAAGTAACCATACGGTAGAGTAATCAATAACGGTTTTGAAATAACCCTCAACTGTAAGTGCTCTTACCATAGTAATCAAAATCTACTTTTGTGCTTGGGTACATACGACTTTTTTTTCAAACCTAAATTACAGCTTTATTTGAATACGTAGGAGAGCAGGAGAGCGCGGGAGGATATGGTGAATTCAAATATGCAATAAAACGCTTTTGCCAAAAATGTCACTTACGGCAGTAAATAATACCACCCGCAACCATCAGTATAAGTTCAAATTCAGCATTGAATTTTAACAGAAATATTATGCCTTAAACGAAAAAAATACAAAAATTGTGATGCATCAAATAAGTTTGTTTCATTTGTTAATTTTATTTTGGACCAAGTGAGCTCTTCACAAGCAACAGAGAGGGTTTTTTTCGTGTGTTTTTGCCCTATCCAACTTGAGAGATCAACAAACTGCCACTGTAAATGACCGCACATGTTTTATCAAAACTTTCAAGATTTGTTTTTCCGTTTTCACTACCTCAACAAGTAAATAAAAAAAAATGTCTATAATTTTTTTCTCTTTGGTTCAGGCGGTTCATTATGACTATTAAACTATGTAAACCTGATTATGTGAATCAGAAGTTATTCATTGAAATTTTTTTTAGGGGACTGCTAATTGCTCTATTGATATTATAAGGTTTATCTTGTTTCTTAATCAGTAAATAAGGTATCTCAGTGAAGTTTGATAAATTATCAAGTTGATCTATAATCTGAAGGAAATATATCCATATTGAATAAAAGAGCTCCAACCTCTGACAAATTCTGTGCACTAAACACATTAACACACTGTTTATGTCAACAAAGAATGAGGGTCAAATGGTAAAAGCACATGCACTTTATAACAGTTTATTGCTTTTAGTGATGCAAACTTTTCCTTTCCTTTTCCAAAGTAATGATTTCTTCAAAATGAATTGAACTGTCACTGTTTTGATAATGATTACCATGGCATGGTGGCACCTGACTCTAAGGTTTAATATAATGGTATCAACTTCGTGATTTTGAGCAGTTCCTTTGCTTTTTGGGGAGAAAAAAATTTGACTCCAATATTTTGTAACTATCAACATCGCATCAATAAGCGTCTCGAAATTCCAGTTTGTTCTTTATTTCAGTGAACTTTATGTGTGACTATGCCTGCCTGGTTCAGTTCAACTGCAAAACAAAAAGAAAATATCGTAATGTGAGAAAATATCAAAAGACATTGAAATATTATATTTTTACATAGGCTGCCATTTCATTTTTCACTGCAAATGATTTATGTTTCAAAAAGATTACTCGTATATATTTGGGTCTTGATTTCCTCGAAAGTAGCCTTTGCTTTTTTCTTCTATATTACCAGAGATATTGTTAACAATATAATTGAGGTTTTTATTGACATTGTGTTTAGTTTTCAAGTTTCTTTTTTTTAATTGGGGCAAAAGGATACCTTTAGTTATATATAAAATTTAAAACATATGGTATTATGAGGGAGCCTACTCTTAAAATCCATGTAATGCTCTCTAAAAAGAAACATCTCAGAAAACAGCAAAATTCGAAAGTATTTGAGCTTCATATTAAAACATCTGTACAAGGATAAAGATTGTGAAAATCGCATAATTAGCTCATCGATGTTTAAGATGGCTGTCAATTCCATCACACAACAGATTTACTTGTAGGTCAATAATTTTTTCTTCAATAAGTTTCCCCACTACTTTGTTATTGGCGAACTTCTAAGAATGAAGCAATGCTGTTGTCCTTCTCCTATTTCTAAGATTATAGTGAACCCCCCTACCACCAATTTATTTTTAACCCTTTTTTTTTCAGTTCTCTTTTTCTATATTGGCTTTCTCCTTTCTGGCTACAAATCTGTGCACCTTTTAAAATATCTTTATGATAACAAATTCAAAAGATCAAATTTAAGAAATCAAGCTTTTAAAATTTACGTCATCAAACTTAGCAGACTCAATGCATCTATTTAACGTTTTCTCTTCTAAGTCAATCTTTCTGTTTGTCTACCATCTCTGCACTCTCTCTCTCTCTCTCTTTCAATTTTCAAGGATACTACTCAATAAAAAACAAACATTACAGTAAACATTCTATAAGCATATCACACAATAAAACAAATTATAAAAGAGTTCATTTCATTTTGACTTTTTATTGTTGCAGTATCAATTCGATTTAACATACAATTTGAAAAGTCGTCTGTTTTTGTTTTTTTTGACAAGTTTCCCAGCAGAGAGAGAGAGGAATGAAGGCGAGCTAGAGAGACAGAGAGTGAATGTGTGTGTATGGGGGGCGAATACGAGAAACAAGGTCTACATCTGGATTGTTAAATTCAACTAAATGTCTCACATAGAAAAATTCTCAAACAAATTTGCCGAAAATATTTCATATATATACAATTGTGTTTATTAAATTATATACATACATGCATGAAATTAATAAGATTTGTATGCATTTGTTCTCTAGGGAAAAAATGCCTGTGAAACTTACCACCTTTTTTATGGAGTGAAAATCAAATTTATTTTTAAGCTATGGCAATCATATACTGCATTCACCTCAATCTTTTACCACCATTATTATGTTAACCTTCTGTCTGCTTAAAGTTTTTGTTATTGAACCAAATTTGTTTTTTTTTCTCTCTACCGTTTTCGTGGGGTATGTTGAACTGAAACTAATGAAAACATGTATTACAGGCAGCCTCTTTTAAGGAAAATATTAAGAACAGATCAATCATTTATTGATCAATCAAACAATTGATACATGTAAAGGGAATGTATAATTTATTATGGTCACTATTCATTCGTATGGCATTAGGTGTTCATCAACTGCAGGGGATATCAAATCCTCATAATCACTTAGAAATTTTGGCATGAGACAGAGGTAACATGCATTAGTTACAAATAAATTTTTTTACAACATGCAATCAGAAAGATAAATAGAAGTGAAAACAAAGCTGCATGTCCTTTTAACAAACAAAATAGTTTTAGCTTAGTTGATAGGTATGACAATGTTTTCTAAACATCTAGTTTGACTTCATAGTAAGATACTATCTCATTATATCATATATCTCTGGCCTTATTTAAATTTAAATGGCCTTACATAAGAATTCAGCATTTCAAACCCTCGCATAAAATGTTTTTTCAACAACGCTGATAATCTTCAGTTACATGTTGAGTGTCAAACCATCAGTATAAGCTCAATTCAGCATTGAATTTTAACTGGAATATTATGCCTAAAGAAAAACAAAAAAACCCAAAAACATGATGCATCAAATAAGCTTATTTCATTTGTTAATTTTATTTTGGTCCAAGTGAGCTCTTCACAAGCGACAGAGGGGGCTTTTTCATGTGATTTTACCCCATTCAGCTTGAGAAATTAACAAACTGCCACTGTAAATGACCATACATTTTTTATCAAAACTTTCAAGATTTTTTTTTTTTTTTGCGTTTTCACTTCTTCAAGATGTAAACAAACATTTTCTTTAATTTTTTTTTTTATTGCTTCAGGTGGTTCAGTCTGATCGCACACAATTTAATGAAGACTATTAAACTATGTGATGCTGAGTATGTGAATCATAAGTTATTACTAAAATTTTCAAAAGGGAATGATTATCAATCTTGTTTCTTAATCAGTAAATAAGGTATCCTAGTGATGTTTGATAACTTATCAAGTTGGTTTATAATCTAAAGGAAATATATATCCTCGTTGAATAAAAGAGAGCTCCAACCTCTGACAAGTTCTATGCACTAAACACTTTAATTTAACTCACTGTTCATGACAAAAATGAATGAGGGTAAAATGGTAAAAGCACAAGCACTTTGTAACAGTCTTTTGCTGTATGTGATGCAAACTTTTCCATTCCTTTTCCAAGGTAATGATGTCTTCAAAATGAATTGAACTGTCACCCTTATGATAATAATCACTATGGCATAGTGGCACCTGACTTTAAGGTATACTGGTATCGATTTCATCATTTTCAGCATTTCCTTTGCTTTTTGGGGTGAAAAAAAAAAAATGTGACTCTCACATTTTGTAAATATCAACAGTGCATCAATTTGTGCGTCAAATTTCCAGAACTTCATGTATCACTCAGCATGCTTGGTTCAAGTCAACTGTAAAACAAAAAGAAAATATCGTTATGTGAGAAAATATCAAAAGACATTGAAATATTATATTTTTATATAGGCTGCCATGTCTTTTTTCTCTGCAAATGATTTATTCTTTAAAAAATCCTCAGATATTTGGGTCTGGATTTCCTCGAAAGTAGCCTTAGCTTTTACTTCATTACCATTGATATTCTTAACAATATAGTTGAGGTTTTTGTTGATATTGCTTAGTTTTCAAGTTCTTGTTTTTTTTTTTTTTTAACTGGGGCAAAAAGATACCTGTAGTTATATAAAAAAACTTAAAACATATGAGGGAACATACTTTTAAAATCCTTCTAATGCTCTCTAGAAAATGCATCTCAGAAAACAGTAAAATTCGAATTTCATATTAATACATTTGTACAAGAATAAAGATTGTGAAAATTGCATAATTGGCCCATTGATGTTTAAGATGGCTGTCGATACCAGCACACAACAGATATACTTGTGGGTCAAAATTTTTTCTTCAATAACTTTTCCCCACTACTGTAATATTGGCGAACTTAGTGAAAATTGAAAATGCTTATCGCAAATGACAATTTAAAAAATGTGCTCAGGTGCCGCTCTCTCCTTAAACTGTTTAAGGCGTTAGTAGTACAGGGTATAGCTAATCCCCCCTGAGATCTGCAGGGACCCTTTTACTGTTACTGCAAGTTTGAGCCCCATTACTAGCGCCCCCACCTGATAGAGGCCCTGAAAGCCTAAGATATCTTCTTGTGGACAGGCTAATTACAAAAACCAAACTCTAAATCGTTAAATTGTTGTAAGACGTTATATTTTTGAATGCCTGTCTAAGCAAGTGTCTAGTTGTTGAGATTTTCATGTCTATATAAAGAGAACAAACTATTTTAGTCTACTGAATCATTAATTATTTTTGGGGAATCTCACCACAGTGATTTGACTCAAAATCAGTGGAAATCGGTCATAAATTTGATGCCATACATCTGAAATCACCATTATAATCTACAATGTCATGTTATGAGATTCAAAATATAAGTGGACTATTCTGTGTGATCAGAGCTCACTTTTTGACAATTTAAACCATTGAATCATGTTGAGTTTTTTCTTTCTTTTTTTTTTTTTTTTTTAAAGATTTGCAGTCGTGGAAATGGGATGGAGCAAAGCTGTTTCTGAACGAAGATATGGGTAAAGGAAAAAAAAAAAATTAATTACATTAGAGAAGGAATAAAGAACTTAAAATTCTTTTTCCCAAAAGTGTTATGTGTAACATGTGACTCATGAGGAATGATCTCAAGACATACATTTCATGACAGAATTCAAGCATTGAAAAGATTTTTCTTTTTCAGATAAAAAAATTTAGTGACAATTCTTCTCTCTGAAAATAAGAGTACTAGTTTTAGAAATTATAGCTATATAAATTGTTCCCAAGAAACTATTATAAAGTCTTGAAACAACTAACGTATTTAAGCACTTTATCTACATTTGGCCTATATCATTGTAAACACAATCATTGTTTGTATATTATTTTTCCTCACACAACAATATAGAGTCGTTTTCCGATAAACTGCATAAGATCTGCCTTCCTCTCGATTTCCAACAAAGTTTCTTTTTTTTTTCTGCTATTGTGGTCTCAATACAGTTCTATAAATGTCTCAACACAGTTGTAGCTCAAAAGAAAAGTCCCTGTAAAATCTAACTGAAAAAAGAATAAGAAATATACTTTAAAAATAAGAATTTACAGTGTTACTCATTTCAATGTTCTGTTAGCTTTTATCACAGAAAGAGACATTCTATGTCGTATTTATAAAAATGAATCTGCAAAAATGGTAAATAAACTCATCATCATCATCAGGTGCCTTGCTTTACAGCGTTGGCGATCATGGTCCTCCACTTTTTCCTGTCCTTTGTCGCTTCTATTGCTTCCAACGATTTCCCTGCCTTCAGCCAGTCTGTCAGGCCTTCAATGAGCTTTTCTCGTTGTTTTCCCCTACTGCGTTTTCCTTCCAACATTCCTGTTGTTACAAGATTCTCCAACTTTTCTCTTCGCATAACATGGCCGAAAAAGGTTGCTTGACGTTTACGGATTTTGCTTATGAGTAGTCTTGTTGTATGAGCTTCCTCTAAAACTGTGTCATTTGTCTTCTTTGCTGTCCATGAGATTCGCAGCATTCTTCTAAGGAACCACATTTCCGTTGCTTCCAGCTTCTTCTGAGTCTGTTTTGATATTGTCCAGGCCTCACATCCATACATCAAGATGGGCTCTATATAGCACTCAAGGGCTCTTCTTCTTGTCCGGATGGATATGTTTTTATTTGTCAGAACTGTTTTCATTTTCTGGAAATTTGGTAAATAAACTAAAACGGCCTAATTGGAACTGTGACAGAATGTATTTGGAAAAATCAGGTTACCACTTGAAAAGAACCATAATTGACTTGAGGTTTCAAATATTTCAGAGGGAGTTCAGATTTAAAATACAAAAGCTTTGTTTAATGTGGCAAGACCATGTGAACAAATTAAGGCATATCTAAAACTAGGAATCATTACTCGTAAAAAGAAAAGGCAAAAGGCTCTCATTAAAAGAAGCAAAGAAAAAATCAAAGAGATGTCTTTTAAAAAATAGCTATGGTTTCATTTTCATGCTAAAAAATTAAAAATGTATGTTCTTCGAAAAGAATACAAAACTTCATCAGATTTTAAGCATATCAAACGTTTACTAATTACTTATTCGTGAATTTGAACTTTGCTCTGAAATTAAAGTAGGGATCATTCTGATCTGAGCTTGATAAATTTATTTTGCAGCCTAAAAAAATCTTCTCTTGAAATCTGAAAGAGGCTGAATGGGTATAATCTGTTTTAAAAAAATACATTTTGAAATCCGCTTAATGTTGATAATTTGCCAGATAAAGTTCTATCCCAAAGCTTATGTCTTTATAAAAAAAAAAAAAAAAAAAATTATATACATTACGGTGTCACTGACTCAATCATTACAGATTCATTCAAAGCTGCATTGCTCGGAATCACTGGATCTAAATTAATTTTGGTCTCTCAATTTTTGCCAAATTTGATCTTTGGAAAATTACATTGAAGTCTCTTTCATTGTTTTTCTGGTTCCAAAAACATTGAAAAGGGAAATTGATTTGTATAATCTTATTTAAGAAGTATTGTGTGAAAGGAATGAAAAGTTTTTCTCCTAATTAAATATAATCACAATTGCTCATGGCAGTAACGATTGCAGTGTAGATAACACAAAGCCGTGGCCATATCCTATGGCAAACATCATATCAGCAATGGAGTCTCCTGCAAATCAAGGGAAAAAAATGGATTGATCATTAGTTTATGTGTTGCAAATTTTAAAGACCACCATCACTTTATATGGTAAGTTCAATCAATACCCTAACTAAAGGCTAAGTCTCCCAGAAAAAAAGAAAAAAAACCCACAATAAATACTGTAGAATCTCATTACATCAAAAATGGCCAAATTGAAATGATTGGTTAAGCCAAAAAAGAATATTTTAGCCAGAATGCTGTATATTTTTATTTCATCCCCTTTAAAACTGAGAATCTGCCTAGAGAGTAAAAGCTATGATTTCATAAACTTGGTATAAAAGTATTCCATTGTAATTCAGAGTTTACTTTCATCTTTCAACTTTCCTCAAAGCTGTTCCACAAATGCTTAGGCTACAGGTCTAGACTAGTAGATGATTGAATGCAAATCAAAATTCAAATTCATCTCACCTAAAAAACATAAAATTTGACATTATTTTATCTACTAGTATGCAGAGATTTTATGGCATGTTCATGGAAACTTTTCATACAATAAAAAGAGACTTTAACACCCTTCTTGCTTTGGGTTTTCAGTTATATTATGTAAATCTGCAACTCATCTAAGTTTTATTACCAATACTACTAGTCTTGGGGGGCTTATGTTGCAAACAATATTGTTGATGAAATACGATATTTTTTTTTCAGCTATTCAATAAATTTAGGCCCTGTTCAAAGGGAATCAGTTACATCGGAGAATTTTTAGAATATTTGATTTTTCATTTAAGTCATAGCTTGTTTAAATTCAATTTCCAGAGTGTAAGACTTAAAAAAAAAGGATTTCAACACCTTCTACTTAAAATAGCGTAACAAATACTTGCAATTAAAATAAAAATGCATAAAGCCCTTATGTGACTCCGACATTGGTAGACGTCTGGAAGCTCTGATTTCACTATTTTTACTTTAAAGCATCTGACCCTGAGAAAATAGATGTGCAATCAAAAGAACAGGAAAAATAATTTAAAATAGATTGAATATTGGGATTGTGAAAATAGAGAAAATCAAACACACTCCGCTAAAACCATATGACATTCTTTTAATGAATTGCATTCACTTTTTCTAGTTTTTTTCAAAAATGTTTGGCCACCAGAGACAAAAACAGAATAGAATTTCAAAAACAAATTCATTATTTATAAACGAAAGAAAGAAATACTGGCACTGCATTAAAAAAAAGGTGTGGTCATTAAAATTAAAGCATGTAGAACTAGCTTAGATTTAAAGTTACATTGATGTGACTACATTATCCATATCACAAGAATGAATTCTAAAACATATAAAAAATGTATTAATAAAACCCAAACTAGAGGCATTATCTTACTCAATGTTTCTCAAGATAACACTCAATCAAAATCAGCTTATAAAATTTCCTAAGCATCACATTTCTTTTGGTTTCCCTCTCTACAATATATGTGACAGATTTTGGTACCTACCAAAAGGCACACATGTATTTTCTAGCAATGTTTGAGCTAAACATCTTAGATTTAGTGTTAGAAATAAAAGGCTCTTATGTGGATTTGAATATAACATATGCTAATTTTCTACAAACAAACCTTCGAAACCTTTTGCAAAAAGTTTTCCTTGTGCAATGTATTTCCACAGCAAATGAATTAAAAAATTATACCTGAAAGAAAAAAAAGAAGTTGTACTCAATTTTTATCTTTTCACAAAAAAAAAAAAAAAAAAATAAATGAATAAAAAACAAAAAAAATTAGATTTCCTGGTATTGCAGCATACATACATTGATTTGAATGTTCACCATATTTAGACTGAAGTAATTTACAAAAATATATGAATAGGCGTATGTTTTTTTCTATACTTCAGCATTGTTTTTATACTAATGCTTCATTGGCCTTGTTGAGGCAAACACAGCCTGTCAACGGGACAGGAAGAATACACACAACTTAGACAACGAAATACGACACTGGCCACGAACTTAGGGGACATTCAAATATAATCTTACACCTTGGGGGGGGGGGCTTCT
>BLXT01005617.1:676421-687673 GCA_019648995.1 Plakobranchus ocellatus
CATGGGAGTGCCTTGCATGGGCGGGGGAGATCAGGTGACCATTGTAGCCAAGGGTCTACATGTGCTTTTTTCGTCAGCTCCATTATGAATGTAAAGAATAACAATGCTACTGTGTCTCAATCTTTTAAATCCATACTCAATGACACCTCAAGAACATGATTTAAAAAGCAAATTGTAATGATTTTATTCAGAAACAGCTATATGAAAAAAGTATTGAGCACCAGTACAGCAACAGCAAAAGTGGGCAATCTGCAACATTGTCTATCAGTTATCAGTTGTGATGAAAAGGCATGAGGACATGAGATAGGCTTGATGCATCGTAACACCAACTCATTGCTGTTTGAATATAGGCGTCTATAAAAAAATTAATTAAACTTCTCTAAGATAATAAAAACTGTTCTCTTCTTTTTTAAATCAGCACTGATAAAAATAATTTAACACAATCTTCATGAATTGAGTTGGTCGGTTGGGAAAGTTTTTAATGTTTCTGATGATAGATCTAGATTAAATCTATTAGTTTTGATCATGTTAATGGCCAATTCAGTCATTTATGATGACTTACAGTGATATTTTATTAAAATGGGACCATGGCAAATGAAATTTTATTGAAAATAACTTTTAATAGCTGTAAGCACTGTCGAATGTGATGAACCATAACTTTCGGACACGAAGCCTTCACTCACTGCGTCCTCCCATGTTTGCCACTTGGAAAAGAGATCTCTTTTTAAATTAATATTGGAATGTTGAATGGTGAGAACTAAGAAAAACGCCAAAACGAAATGATTGTCGGTTGTGATGATCGGACATTAACTCGGATCGCGTTAAATAAAAAGTCTGACTTGAAGAATTCATTCTAATAGGCTTGTTAAGCCTATTCCGTTATAAAATCTTTTCATTGAGGAATAATATTTATGACAGCTCTTAATTTTGTGTCATCAAGGGTTTTAATCATTAGATCTAGAATCAAAATGTTGCTTAAAACGGACATTATGGGTCACAACCGACAGTTACAACTTAAGCAGATAAGACCTGTAAATCTCAGTCAGCCATTTCAACATGAAGTTATCATAAATGTTTGACATCTATTTCTGTTTTATAAAAACACAATCTTCTGTGGAAATTTTGCACAGGTTTCATGTTGCCATACTTGGTTTGAACCAAGCCCAAAGTGTCCCATTTTTATGGCCGATAATATGGGCCTGTGAACCAACATTTTTTTTTCATTGCACTAACAAGACAAACACTTGCTTTATCATATGTATATCTTTATTTTAAGACAAACAATTTAATACCAAACAAAATTTTATTTTTAGTCACTTTATTACTATTTGCTCCCTTTTTTGACATATTCAGCACCATCCACCTTTTGATAATAGCTCATATATATATATATATATATATATATATATATATATATATATATTCTTGATATTACTATTGATTTATTAAAAAGAATTCTGCTTCAATTACAAAGTGTATTATACATTTTTTTCACACAACTATATTTCAAAATTATCTTTTTAGAGGCTAGCTTTTAGCAATGCAGTCAATAAAAGTTATAATGATCAAGAAATGAAAGATACGCAGGTAATCATGTTTTTAAAAATAAATACACAGACATTAATATCAATAAAATTGGACAGATCAATCCAATTCAGAAATGTCATGAAATTTGGAGAACTGGGAGCCATTCACACCATTCATTGTTTTCTGGATTGTCAATTTTTTTTTCCACATGGTTTGTAAACAGGACCTAGCTGTAAAGTGAGTATACGAATTTAAATCATAGATACCTTAGCAGGGTGGAAAAACTGTACATGGTGTAGAAATTCAATCCCTGGCTGACCTTCTGGAGCCATGTATTTTCTAAGCTTCGATTCCACCAAAGAATATGCCTGGTTGAAAATGTCTGTATTCTCTTTTTTTTTGTGCCATAGGGGTGTCCTCTGAGCAGTACTTTTCCATCTCTCGCATGGTAACACCTCCTGCATCGAAAGCATTTTCTATGGACTTCAACATGGACCAGACCTGTAGAGGATGGGAGGTTAAAAACAATTTTTATGCAAGGCAGAACCTTTTCCTTTTTTCATATGATGGTTTGCCATAACGTGGGCTGTCATAGTTGTGTGCGAAAGATTTCCTACAAGTCACATCTGAAAAGATTTAACTCATCAATACAAATTTTGATTTTGTGAGTGTAATGACTTACAAAGTACTGCTTTATGTTTAAAAAATCAGTTTTGGATGCAACCTTGCTGTCTAGATTAAGCACATGTTTTGAACATAACTATGATGACAGTATCACCAAAAAAGTGATCACCCATCAAAAAATTAAGCTCATTCACCACCAAGTTAAGAGACACCACAGACCAGTAGTTGTTTCATGGATCTACTCCTGCTATCCAACTCTGCATGAATATTACCTTACGGATATTCAATAGGGCTTTCCCCTTTTCTAATTGGAAATTCTTTTTTTTTAAATGGAATATAAAAAGGTGACATAATTTTGGGTCCACCTTTTGGCAAATGGTTTAAGCACACAACACAATACAAAGAACTGCAATAAACATGACAAAAATAATCATACATTAATAGGCCTATGTTGTTGCATTGCTATAGGCCATTAATTTAAGGTAATCGACCTTGTGACTACTTGCTCAAAAATATTTCTTGATGTTTGAAAACGAAATACAAATTACTGCAGAAAAATAAGAAGACCACCCTGACTGATGTACCACATTACCTGCTACTATTGCTTTAACTACCTAGTGCCCAATTATGACATATGGACATGATGCATATAATGACTTACAGTAGGTATGTAAAACCCAAATTTACTTTTTCCTTAAAAACTGTAAAGGATTACATATTTGAAAAGGTCTTTTTCTCACAATTAATTTGGTACAAAAATTATCTTTCTATCACTATAATAACAGAAGTTATGTACATTTAAAGTTGCCAAAAATCGCACGTATTTTGGCAACCATGAAAAATTGCCGATTAAGCGTTTTCAAGAGGGTCAGGCGTAAAAACTTATTGGCCCACAGCTTAAAAAATTGCTGGACAGGCAGAATTTATACATAGACACAGGCTAATTTTTTTCAGGGCCAATGATTCATAAAATTTTCTTATATAGCTCGCCAAAAATGGCTTTCCATGCATTTTTGCACATTTTACGCATTGTGGCTAATTTGCAACTTTTTGCAAGATTTCAGACATAAGTAACTTTTTTATTTATGAACCGATTTTGATGATTTTGGTATCAAATTCATCAGGAAAACAAGTTCTTTTGAGCTATGCTGTTAGATTTTTACATTATGTTAAAACAAACGAGAAAAATATTCTGTAAGAGTGGAAAAATTTTCGTTTCTGAATTTTATGGGTAGACAAAAATATCGGCGGCCACTTATAGCATGACTAATTTTTAAAAGTTGTCAATTAAAAATGGTTCACCAAACAAAAATTTGAACTCCAACAGATATGTGCAGTATTACAGAATATTAAAAAGAAAATTTTACAGAGCAGTCAGTTTTATTGAAACCATTTTTATGGTTTGATGTAGAGTAAAAAGTAAACAGTAGCCATAATAATGTCCCATGTACATGAATTTTACAATAAGAGCACACATTTATTGACAATAATGATTAATGATATGATAAAAATACTATTATACAATACACCAGCAATATGAACTATCATGGAACCAAAGGTATTTTTTAAATCAATAAAATATATATTTCATAACACAAAATTAATTCCCGTAAAACTTCATTAACAGCGAGAGAAAAGGAACTAATTATATAGGGATTTTACAATAGGAGCATACATCAATTGACAACAATGATTTATAAAATAATGTAATAAAAATATTATTACACTATACATCAGCAATATGAACTATCATGGAACTAAGGTAGTTTTCAAATCAATAAAATATGCAATATTTCATAACATAAAATTCAATCCCACATACCTCATTAGAATATATAGACAATAACAGCGCATTGATAGGTACTACAAAATTTTTCAGATTAAAAATAATTCAATTGGGCTTTTGTCAGTCAATGAATGAAACTGAAAAAAGTGTGTCACAACATAATTTGAATAGAGTTAAGGTGTGATTTCAATCTCTCAACAAGTTCAATTAATGACCAATTCATATTAAGTTGTTTTGCGCCCTGTAGAGTTTTGTAATAACGTATTTGATCTTTAAAAATTTCAAACATTTCTTTTGAAGATTTATTGGAAGCTGACAATTTTTCATATAATGCATCAACTTCATCAGCAGTTGCACAAACACCTCCAACCTGATCAAGACGCTTCATCAACTCAGAATTTTTGTGAAGGTCATCAATATATTTGTTCATTTTTTTCTCTTGGTTCTCAAGCATTCTACGTTTTACTTGAAGTGAAACTTCCTTTTCAGTAGTTCTTACTTCTTTTTGCAATTCCCGACCCCTCTTCCTTGCAACGGAAACAGTTTAGATTTTTGATATTTCAATTTAGAGTCAATATATGAACTTACTGTTTTGTTACGTTTTACAACATGTAAAGCTGAACGATTTAACATTGAACAATTGGCTCGCCTGTTAAAGTCATAGTCTAAGTCACCAAATGAACTTTCCCCGACTAAATTTGTCAAAGGACATTCCTTTAAAATTTCCTCCTTAGCTGGATCGATTTCACTTAAAGAGCCTGTCAAAAAATCTTGCAACTGTCTCTCAAGCACAACCAAACATTCTGAGCTAAAAGTCTGTAAAGCAGATTTTACAACATCTAAATCGCATACATCAGATTTTATAAATCTTGACACAGATTGAAACAAATCAGGAGACACAGAGAAAGTTGGTCCAAAAGGGCCAGCAAATTCATGTTGTAAGAGATTAGTTGAATCCTTTGACCACTGCAAAAAATTTACATGCATTTCTTTCACATATTTATGAAATTCAGAGTAAGGCACTGAAGAATTAATAAGCCTCCAGTAAGGCCCTGTTACTTTTAAATATAGTAGTGCCAAAGCACAAATGCAACTAATAAGTTTTTTATCTTGAATATCAGCTGCTAAGCTTTTAACTTTTAGGTTAACATTTTCTGATAACACACCACATGTCAAGAAACCTTTAATGTCTTTGTAGTGATGAATTATTGCGGCAGAGGCCTCAAAAAAACAATTGAAACGGTTTGATTTGAAACATATTATAACACTGTCTTTACAAAACTCCACCCATTCCACCCTGTACCCATTCTTCTGGTCACCCCGAGGTCCTAAAATATCATAAGCAATTCTTATTAATCTATTTACACAGGTTTCAGAATCCCCACTAAACTTGAAAAACTGGTTCTGCTTATCACGCCCAATTGCCTCTTTTGTTTGTTTTTTTATTTTACTCTCTACTTCTTTAAAAGCAGTGTTGCAAGCAGCACTTAGGCCCAAAAGAAAATGGGCATTACAATATATAAAAGTTATTTGAACATGTTCCCCAATCTCAGATTTTAAAAAGTCTTCTAAGTTTTTACCAAAGCATTTCATAACAGCAGCTCTGTCTGTCATAGTACATCTAATCTTTTTCAAAAATTCAATAAAAACATGATCTGAATCAATATTTGCATAAGCGCTATATGAAGCAGACATTCTTTTTAATAAATCAATAGTAATATCAAGAATAGTTGCAGCATCTTCAGAGGCGACTAAAGTATAACCAAGATAGAAAACAGTGCCATCTTTAGAACTTATCTGGTGACTCACAACTTTTTTATGGTCCCTAGATGTTCCATCTAAATGAAACGTCAAAGACTCAGAATTTAAAGCATTTTCAGTAGACTGAATATCAGAAATTACAAGACCTTCAGTAGACATATAAGAACAACTTTGCCTGCAAGGAAGCTTTTCAGTAATCACATGATTGAAAACATTTTTTGAAACAATTCTTATAACTTTTTCACAGTTTTGAGCTGACACTCCTGCTTCAGACATTAATTGCATAACTGTCTGTCTTATATTGTCTGAGTATGTATTATTAGAACTAGATTTTACATCAATATCTTTTGAACTTAAAATTTCTTCCTCTGCTTTTTTTTTTCTTAACAAAGATATTTCTTCAGCTAGCTTTCTGTTCTCTTTTTTGAGAGATTTTATGGAACATATCAGTTTCTGATTTGACTCATCTAACATTGAAATTCTAGCTTGACGATAACGAGTTTCTTTAGAGAGATGAGAAATAGTTTTCTTAGCATTTTTGAGTCTACGTTTTAAAAGCTTTTCTCTTTTTACAATAATTTTTGTTTTAGATTGTTCATCAATCACTTGTTTTTGAAAAGCATTCGAGTTGTGTTCATAATTTGCAACTGTTTCCTTGATCTTTAAATTCAAACATTTCTTTTTGAACTTCACTTAAAGCGGTTTTTAAAATCTTTACTTCGTCATCTTTTGCCTGAAGCTTTTTAAGGCAATTGACATGTAAATCAAGAGGATTACAATTAGAAATTTCACTTACTGGATTAGAATTAATTTTGCACAAAGTCTCTTTGACAGCAGTGGCTCCAGAATTTGAATCACAACCCACAGCACACTTGAACTGCCCATTTAAAAAATTGACAAACTCCTCTTGACAGCGATGCTTGTTTTTTTGAAGTTTTTCATAAGTCTTGACACAACTGTCAATAGCCCGAGGCAAGCATTTAAAATCTAGGCCTCCAAGTCGGTGTAGCCACTGAATCACATTTTTCTTCAGAAGATTTTGTGACAGTCTGAACTGCTCCATATCGATGACCAGTCGATTTGAAATAAATACTGGAGAAGAGTGATTGTCTGATGGTGGCATAAGGAAACTCTTCCTGGTAATCCCAACAGCTGACATGGCATCAGAAACAAAATCCAAATCTACCCCAAGACACAACCACCCCTCTCTCTTCTCAGCGTTTAGACGAGCACATCTATGGTAGGCACTCTCTACCAAGTTGACAAAGTGTGTCGGAGCACCAGTCAGATAAGATACCTCTGGAACTAACGTTGCTATCCATGAATCAACCTGAAATATAAAATAAGAAAACTATTGAATCCGCTGCTCATTTTCATAGAGGAGTTTTATACCTGTTTTAGAAGTTAACATGTGGACTTTCTACACATTGGACAGGTTGCTAGAAATTTATCATAATTCAGACTAATTCCTACCCTAATGAATTACAAACAAAAAAAAGGAGAAAAAATACACACACATATATACCAGTATCTCTATTTTTTAAATTATTTGCAATTTAAAATCAATTATAAAATCTGATATTTTTACAATACGGCATTAAAAAAAAAAAAAAAAAAAAAATTTGCACCAACAGCTTCCTGTACCAGAACCTTCAAGTTCATTCTTTTTTTATGCCTTTTTTTAAGTTTTAGGCCTTCATGTTACAAAATATAATGCAAAGATTTCTTACTCGCTGATATTCAGTCTTAGGCATTTTTGACTAGTGCATTTCTTAAATTTAACAAACAAAATAAAAATTAAATAAAAAAAAAAGATTTTGAACATCAAAAATAAATAAAAACAACGGGAAAAAAGTTAAAGGTTTCAAAATTGAAAAGAGAATCCTGACTGTTTTCCATGACTTTTTCCCTTCTTCTCGAAGGTAGTATAACTGTACAAGTAGCCTGTTTGTGCAAGCTATCTGTGGAGGATTCTTCGGACGTCCTTTGTTGAGGAAGGCTCCTCTCAGGCCATCATAGACATCATCCTCTAAAAAAAAAAAAAAAAAAAAAAAGGAAAAGAAAAACAGCAGTGGATATGACCAAATATAATTTTAGCAGTTACAACTTTAAAAATATTAATACAGGGGTCTTAACATACAAAGCTCTACTATTAAAAAATAAATTGGCTCCACCTTCGACTATGTTTATAATATTATCTTTTATACTGTTTTAGATTTATCACCTTGAATGTAAGTGTAGCAAAAGCTTTTTTTTCTTATATGTACACCCTCCCATTAACTTGTAATGTTGATCAAAGTGCTTATCTTGATCCTGCCTTTATCAGTATCTACTTTATTATCATTCAGTAGAACTGTTTGGTCGAATCCATTTGCTTTGAATAGGTGTGGGTTCGACCATGTGAGATGAGAAAAAACTACGATATTTTCATCTAATGTGTATTGGTAAAATTTCATATTTGTTTGGATAAAAGTATGTGTTGAGTCAAATATGAATCTTTGGTTCCTATACAATGCCAATGAAAGTGTCACAAATCACTTTATAAACTGTGCATTTGTTAACACAGGGCCGACCCCCCTTCCACATTTATAGATCTAGGGGCCTAAGTTCGGCCGATTCAAAATGGCTGCCACTTTCCGACTGTAAAATTTCATCGCATCAGGCATTTTTAGGTGTAAAAAATAAAGTACCCAAAATAAGTTTAAAACATAAACATCTCATTACAAAAAACAAAAAAATGTAACGTTTAAATGATATTTTTTAAGGTTTATACAGGTTAAATTAAAAAATACACCGCTTGTCAAACTAGATCTACCGCCTCTTGTGATTGGTGTTAGCAAAGGTAAAGAGTAAAAAAAAAAATGGAGACACGGCGATTTGGGGCAAAAAATAGACAAAAAGATTGAATTGAAACAGAAATAAAACCAGCAAAATATTATAAGTATGACATGATAACAACAATATTTGTACTTACCGATTAGCTGTTTCATTTCCATCGCTGGTAGAATTGTTGAAGCATTAACATTTAACAACTTCGACAGGCTAGATCTATCCAAGCCTAATCTTTCCCTCTCTATCTAGTCTATACAAGCGGGCGGCCGGGCGGAATCAGAATGGCTTTGTTTGAGTGGAATATGGCTTCTTTTTTTTAGCCGCGGGTTGGCCGTATACGGCGTGTTTTCATGAAATTTGAATATGTTGTAAATAAATAATTGTTCTTTCTAACAAAATTTAGATGGCTTCCGTAGGTTAATAAACAAAGATTTTACAACCTTAGAAAGTTTTCATTTGAAAATTTCAAACGGAAAACGATCAGGTATCAAGGCCATTTTTATACGAAACTAAAGCTAAGCTTTTTTTCTGTTTTGATCAACCAAGAACATTGTAGTATTTGCCATACGGTAAACCCGCGACGTTGTTGAAAACTACGACCTCTTCAAAACAGAGCTCGCTCGCCGTTTTTATACGGCACCCTTCGCCTTACACTGGTTAGATTAACACTCTCATTAATTATGCTAAAATTACTTCAACCTTTAAATTTTTTACACCAAATTAAACATGGAAAGCTCTTCTTTCGTTTGATACCAATTATAAAGGCGATACTAAATTTCAACGTTTGGCTTTTTATAGCGAAAGTCCAGCAAGTTAGGACTTTTCCCGCACCACTAGCGGCTGCGCGGCGGGTTTTACATACCTACTTACAGATGTTGCCATAGGACTCTGACTCTGAAACAAGGCAGTCGCATCCACAAACACCTCACTTTTTTCAGTGATGAACTTCATGTGGGCTTTCACATTCTGCACATTCTCTTCCACTGCAAAGAACTGAGACTGAGACAGCTCCTTTAACGAGATTGGGGCAAGGGAGCGGGCATGTTCCATTTCACTTTCAATGAAGTTGCTATACTTGCACTCTTCCATGTGATCCAAGTGGTACTTCACTGAGTCATACCAACAATTCCATCTATGGGTGGAAGATGACGAGGAAAAAAAAAGATACCACATAAAAATCATTTTGAAAGGAAAATTTTGCATCCATCAAATAATTACATTATAGTCGACCCTTGCTAATTCAAACATGTTTAACTCAAATCCCTACATACTCAAGCACTTTTCAAACCCCCTTTTTCTTTTAGATTCCTTGAACATATCTTGAAATTTCAGTAACTCGATCAGATTTCAAGCTATTCGAGTTCTTCTGTTGTCTTATGAAATGAATGAAGATAGGGACAAGATATTTAAGTAAATATGTATCAAGGTAAAGAAATATGTATTAATGAGATGTTGCAGTGTTGCTGGATCATAAAGTTAGTTTGGCAACTATCTGTATTACATTTGAGGCTTATTAAGCTAAAATAATTAAAATCCAAATTAATTGTAACATAGCCTTAGAATACAAAACTAGCACCCATGAAAACTAGATCTCTGTGAGAGCTGCTAGATAATTATTATCCTCTGTCTTGTCTATCAGCTTTTCTTATCCCTATTTAAAAAAAAATGGAATATATTTTTAAAAATTTGATGATTGACAAAACTTATTAAATGGAAAAGAAAACACTCATCACTAGCATCCATAAGGTGCCCAAGAAAACTCACCGAGTTCCAATGGGATTTGGTGGCATCGTGGCAACAGTGAATAATTTACCCAATATATGCAACATGAATATAGTAAGCCCAAATTCCAAAATCATCTCTTCAGACTTTTCCTTGACAGCCCGGATGAAAGTAATCAACAGTAGAACAGTAGATCTAACTCAATAGGCCTTTGGCCAATTAGCCACAGCGGGTGATGTATGTGTATTAAAGGTGGATTGGGTCTTTGTAATTGTGTACATTGAGCAAAAATTAGTTTGAGTAACTAAGGTCAATTATTAAAGTTATGCGAACTAAAAATAAATATAAAGAAAATATAAGGAAAAACAGGAATTGAAAATATGTTTGAGTATGCGGGGAATTCCAGTTACCAGTGTTCGGGTTAGAGAGGCTCCACTGTATAATCATTAATTTTTAATCAGGACTTGGGTAAAAATCAATACAACTAGATTTAGATCTCTATCATGGAAATGAGTACCATATCGACATTCCCTTATCAAGCTCATGAAAACAATTTGTCACACATCTTCATCTAGAGCTTTGGGTTGCCACTGAATGTTAAAAAATAAAAGAGTTCTCTCCACAACTCTAAGCTTTATATAATACATCTTTTTTTCTTTCAATCCACTTTCAACTCAGGTGGAGTCAACCTATTACACTAGGAACGATTTTCCATAAGTGACTCTTTACATATGTAAGTGCGTTTTCCTGCCAATCTGGTGGCTACTATCAGACTTTATGAATACTCTAAAATTCCAAAATGCGAGAGTAAATCTCTTACCCCTCCGCCTGGGGTTGGCTAGACTGCAAGTAATTCCCCACTGATGGGCTCGAACTCTGGTTGCTCAAACAGTAGGCATGCACAATAACACTAGATCTAGACCGCTGAAGTGCCCAGCTTTGGAAATAAAATGCCATGGGAAGTCCATCAAAATGGAAGTCGCTCAAAAAAAAAAAAAAA
>BLXT01005617.1:705991-717477 GCA_019648995.1 Plakobranchus ocellatus
ATGATTCAAGTTGGCAACAATAAACACTTTTACAATCAATTTCTGTCACAAATAATACTGAATATATATTTTAAAGTGACAGTGACCATTTGTCACTTTTGTATGTTGCATGGTTGATGGATAGAAGGAAAGATTTTAAATGAAAATCGAGCTTCTTAGATCTTTTTGAAACGCTGTTGTAATTTATGTTGTATTTGTTCTCTCTCTGTCTCTGTCTCTCTCTCTTTCTTTGTCTGTCTCTTTCTCTTCCTCTCTCTCTCTCGTCTCCTTCTTTCTTTCTCTCTCTCTCTCTCTCTCTCTTACAAACATGCCACAATTGTCTGTCTCAGTAGGGAGAAATGGGCTGAAGGACATGGAAAAAAGCAAGTTTGGTCTTAAAACCTTATTTGGTTCATTTTTTTACAGTTACTGCTAGTGTCATTTTTGCAAAATTTGAGAGAGCATTGAAAACGATATTTAGAACGGTCTTGGTGCCTTTTTGGCGACAATATTTTCAGCTGTACTGATATGCTCCAAACCTTGAGCACAAAACCTTTTTCATACGCTTTCTTCCATTTCTCTGGGTTACATTTTCTTTTTCTGGTATTGCCATACTATTTTGTGGTTTTTTTTTCTATAGCATCGACGTTTTTATCATTAGGGTTGATATCTTAAGCCAGATTTACTTGCAGATTGGTCTCTTGAATAGAAACTGCAGAGGCAGAAATGTTTTGCTTTTGAGAGAAAAGATCTTGACATGAATAATATGCTTCTTGGGTGGATTCTTGGGTGGAGAGAAGACAACTGCTGTTTTTTTCATGAACATTATTTAGTGAGATGGGTTCTTCAATGATGACCGTATGTTAACACTTCTTTGATTACAAATTACATATTTTTGACTGACATGAACTGGAAGAGTAGACTCTTGAATGTTGAATACTGTCTTGCTCTATGGTTTCTTCTGGACTTAGTTCTTCGCTGGCATGCTCTTGGTTTGTTGGTTTCTGAGTCATCTCTTCTTGATTCATAAATTCTTTTATCTCTGGCTTTTGGATGCCATTTTCTTAAGGTATCGGTTTTTGCGTGTACATAGCCTGACCTCTGAATTTTCTGCAGCTTGTTCTCGGTTGCGATACTCGATCCTTGAATTCATGAAAAAAACAGCAGTTGTCGTGGTTGGCATGTACTTCAATGACAGAGGTGTTGGTGCACAGTGGCTTGTGAGTCCGCCCTGAGATCTGCAGGGACCCTTCTGTCGCAGGTGCGAGCCCCTGGCGGAGGGCTTTAAAGCCTGAGGTCACCTTGTTGTGGACTGACTATTAGTAATTACTTATCCATGAATTCTTGTATAGTCATTTCGTGGTTGACATGTTCTTCAGTGCCAAGTACTTATCTATGAATTCTTGTGTAGTCAGTCCTCGGTTAGAATGTCATTGGTTGCCAGTTACTTGATCCATTATGTCTTGTGTTGTCAGTTCTCGCCTGGCACATTCTTGGAACGTGAGTTTTTTAATGTAACCTGTTTTGCCCGATAATTCTTTTGCAGATAATTCTTGGCTAGCATCTTTTGAGTGCCCATTACTTGAGACATGAATTCATAAATGGTCAGCTCTTAATTGCACAGTCTTCTGGTATGGGCTCTTAGTTTCTGATTCTTTGATGGATCTTTAAAGTATTAATCATTGAGTTCATTTTTATCGGAGAAGTAAACTCTTGTTGAATGATAACTGCATGAGCGAAAAGAACTGGACTGTCACACTCATGAGAAGTGACTAATTGTGTAGCCATAATTTGGTTTGTAAACTTTTCCTCTTTGGCAGAAATATTTTCATTGAGATTATCTTCATACGCAGTCGATCGCTCGCTTCTGCGTGTGAAAGATATGTCTGATGATCAGAGTACGAAAAAAGATTTATTGTACTCTGTTGTCTGATGCTATAGCCTTGCCGCATACAAAGTTGATTGTATTTTAGTCCAACCAGGTGTAAAAGTTGCTAAAAGAGTCCTCAAAGAGGTTAGGAAACAGTAAAGCAATAAAATTACGGATAATACATTAATAGACAAGCAGGTCTATCTCAGAAGTGTGGCTGATAGATAAAGTATTACCCTAAACAGAATGATCAAACATGAAACATTATTGATTTATGTCATTTCCATGTCAGAAAACATATTTTCCTTTATATGTATGAAAATATCCAACAGCCATAAAGCTTACTTTCTCTTTTTTTAAGCCTGTCATTCTGAGTAAGAAGCAACCCAGTGTATGATCCTAAATTCCGTAGGAAAGTCCTTCCTTCTAAACTGTTGTCCGTTTACTTTAATTATTTCAGTCTTTGATTAGAGCTACATTCTTGTAATTAATGCTTTTGTCTTATAATTCAAAAGGTTCTGTTGCAACCATGCATCACACACTGTCTAATGCCAGAAACCCCTATGTCCATTATTGAGAGTACAGGAAGATTTTGAGTAGAAGTAATCAATTATAACTTTATTTTATCAACTCTGTTTGTCAACCTTATCTAGGTAGAATGTCCCATTATTCATAGAAATGCAACTTTCCCAGCACAAAATCATCAAGTCTGCTTAGTTAATCCCAGCAATAAATCACCATGTCCTGTTATTAGTTTCTGACACACAGAGGTTAGACGAAAGTTCTCAATAAAAAAATCACCATGTCCACATAGGTAATTCTGGCATTGAGGCACTTGAAAATTTGCGGACATGGACATATATGGAAATGGTATAACTGCAAAACTATTGCAATTTCATCCTAGATGTTTATACAGAAAGTGCATAAGACTTCAAAAAGTAGGCCGGTGCTATTTTTCGCAAATCGGCCAAAATTGGACTTGGTGACTTCTGGCTCTCAGCCGACGGTATGTTGGTAAAAAAAAAAAGTGATGTTGACCATAAACATCTCTTTTCTGTAGCAAGAAAAGTTGCCCTCATACTGAGAAAAGAGAGCAGAGAATAGGAGCTTCAAGTTAAACTTGTAAAAAAGATACAATTTATTGCTAATCAGCAAAATAAAATAAACAAACATGTTACACAGATTCAGAGGAATTCAACTCTTTTAAACAAAGTAAAAGAACATGGGGGTCCTTGTCAAAGTGCTCATGATATTGACACCCTTTATTTGAATTTAGAAGCCGAGGGGCGGTCAAAAAAGGCCATAACTGATGCTTTTAAAGATGAGATTAGATTTCTCAAATCTGAACAAGGCATAAAATCTCTAGAACTAGGTGATCTAGAATTTATGATGTGTAACCTAAAGAATGTTTTAGGGCAATCTGACATGGAGGAATCCAATATGTCATAGGCATGTTAATTGTTATCTAATAGAACTCTAGTAGCCATTAGCATTTCAAATATTTTTTCCTATGAATGCCATTGTTCTCAAGTATGATATTACTCCCTTAACACTTTTATTCATCAAACTACTTTTTAAATCAATTGTGTTACATTTTTTATGTACTCTGCTTAAGTTTTATCCTTATGGGCATGTTCCCACACTATCTACAAACTTAATTATGTTTGTTGACTTTTAGCTATTTTTTAAAAATTTTGAAATTCTTCACATTGGTGCTCAAAATATATAAATTCTGACCTTTAAAACTAACATTTATAATGTTAAGCCTGATTCCCTTAACATTTTGGTGTTTTCTTTTGTCCTGTATGTTAATTTTTGGATTTTATACAATTTTTTAAAATATGCCTATTTTGGTGTATTTTTACCTCCCTTGTCAAAATTGCTCAAATTTGCTTTCGGGGCACTTTTTAGGCAATAAACGGAATGTTTTTAATTTTTTTACTTCCCTGAAAATCGCATGTGTTGTGTGAGTACCTGAAATGGTGTAAAAAGAGTTTTGACCATGTGTGGTGTATATTTTTAAAATTAGGGTTGTCTGAAAACAGCTATTTGTCACTTTACACAACATACGCTTTTTTTCAATTTTTAAAATTCATATAACTTTCTTAAAAATAAAGGTAGAGACAAAATAAACACACCTTTATGCTCATAATTACAAGATCTAATCAGTAAACTATGTTTCACTTCAATATATTCAGTTTGAAAATTTTGTTTTGAGTACCTACTCCTATACCCCATTACACCTCCTCCCCCTTTCCTCAATTGAAAACAAAGACCTTAGGGCCTAGTAAATTTACACTGTAGCCAACACAAGACTGGTTCTGATCTAGATCATAGATCCATCTTTCTGCCGATCTACAAACATACTAACAGAAAGCCATCACTTTTAAATCACATTGAAGCATTAGATTTACATTGGAAAACTTAGAGCAAGGCCACGAGAGTAGAAGACTTTGCCACTAAAACACAAAATTACACACACACATATAGGCTATACATATAGAGAGAGTGTATGTGTATATCGGGGGAGATAGTAGTTTTGATTTTTTTTATGTAAGTCGATCTTTTTAATTGTCCCCAGGGCATCAACAATTGCAATTATTGCCAGAAAGTGTCCGATAAATTCCTGATGTGAGAGTCTTTAAATTGAGGGTAAAATCTTTGAGAATAATATATTTTTGTCTTTGAGAAGAGGGATTTAATTTGGCATATCTTGGCTAATCCGTAATCGAATAGATCTAAATGATTGTCTATGAATTTTTTATCTCGCTCTCTCTTAGTCTTTCTCTTTTTAAAATTCATGTGGTTAAAATACTAATCTACAGAAACAGGCTAAATTTGGCTTATTAGTTTTGCTGTTCAAATGCTCTCGTGAAGATAAAATCTTGTATTTTTTCAAATAAAAACCTGAAATTTCCAGCTTAGGCAGCCTTGTGAGCATTTCGATTTTTTTTCCGCCTCAACAATTTCTCTTTAAATTGTTAATATTTCAAAGAAAGCATTTTTTTAAGCTACAAAAGCAAACCTCAAAAGGGTCAGCATGTAGATCTATAATTCAGGTCAAAATCCAGACTTTAGATCTAGATCTATTATCCTAGTTAATTCTAGTTCTAATTCTTCTACCACTCTTAGAACTATGGCTAGTGAATTAGTCCTGAGATTTGCAAGGACTTTCTGTGACTTCGTCAAGTTCAAGCCTTTGTCTGACAAAGGCATCATTTTTTTTTTTTTATAGATGACTGTTCTTTACTTGATGAAAAGAGAACCATAGATCGGTTTGCAACTCTGTTAAAATTAAATATTTCTTATCTAGATTCTTTGTGTTGTAGTTGTTAAAAAGCATTGTCACTTCACTCATCCGGAATCATCTCATTTAAGGAATGAGGATAAATTTTAGGAAAGGGGCAGGAAGCTCATCCTGAAATTTTAGCTAAATTTAGTTGATTTATAAATCTATTTCATAATTTTTGTTATTATGACATTTTAAGTCCTTTCAAAAGAGTGTTGAAAATTTGCACATTTTTTTTTATTTATACAGATGGTGTCGATAACTTTTCATGCACTTTTGATTACTTGATCTTTGAAACTATTTTTTCTTCTCTTGAGTTTTAGCTATGGTTAAACATGATTGCCTAAAATTTGACTGTATTAATGAAAGAAAATGTATCGATGATCTGTTGAAATATCCATGAGTTCTGAACAGTGTTATCCTCAACACATGCTTTTTTATCATGCGAAAAAAGCTTATTATTTCCTCCAACATTTATGAATCAGTTTCCTTGAAATTTTGCACAGGTATTCTTAAAAAAACTCATTATAAAAAATCACACAATTTTTTGGCAATATTTAATACTTTTTTTTTTTTTTCAAGGAATCTGACTTTTTTGTGAAAAACGAAGGCATAAAGCTATCTATTTACTTGTATGAAATATATACACACACACATTTGTGCAATATATATATATATATATGTTTAAAAATACCTGATAAAAAAGTTTCTCGTGATGTAAAAGTAAATTGTGTGTAATTTTGGATTATAGTGAATCCTATATAATGACTGTAAAGTTTAAAATGATTTGAGTTTCAACTGCAAGAGGAGATACATTTTGAAAAGAGCATAGAGTATTATTCAAAATTTAAAACAGGAACTTTCACTATAGTAATTGTGTATAAAAGTAACAGTTTATTTTCATCACTCTCTACTACTTTTCCAACCATGGAAAATTCATAGACCTATACATGTAATTAAAAAAAAAAAGGCCAACTTATTTGCACAATGGTGATGAAATTAAAGAGTGAAAAAAAAATCACTCTATGCTTTTGAAATGACCAGTTATTATCAACATAATCTACAACCTTTTGTTAAAAATACAGCATACTCATATTTCAAAATGAATTTTTGAGGAACCATTGTCAATTTTGATTAAAAAAAAAATTCAAATTTCCATTAAAAAAAGAAAAAAAATTCACGGTTGTCAAAAACTGCATCCTATGCAGGTAGAAGCTTTCAAAATTTGATCTCTGCTCCAATTCTTGAACAATTTAATTCATGGATTCCATCTTCTTTAGATCTAGATTCTCATGGATCGAAAGCTATAATTAGAATAGAATGTTGAATTGAAATTACCACGATACTGAATGATATTGCTTTGCTTACCTAGAATACAGCCCAGAATGAAATCAAAGCTATAATTAGGCCTTGAATCTAGATCTATCTCTAATGACGCCTTGATTTAGATATCAAAACTAGAATCTAGATCTTTGCCTTGTTGCCGCGAAACGTCACTACCGGCCATCACCTGGTTTCCGGGCTCTGGACCACATAGACGTTACTGCATTTTTCTGTCTAAACACTAGACCAGCGTGTCAACGATTTAGCCCATCTTTTCGAAAACAGCTTTGTAAAAAAATCGGAGTCTATTGCATTTCAACCTGAGATACCCTTGGGTAGATTTAGAAACATGAAGTAGAGCATAGGGTGAGATTTTTATTGCTTAATTTGATCCGTTTGAACTGTATTATCGAAAATAGAACTAGTCGGCCTAGCAAGCAACCGTAGATCTAACCTCAAAACTTTAAAATCTTATCATACCGTGTGGAAAAACTTTAGAGTCAATAAGCAATCATAAAGGACGAATCAATCTGTGCAATAATAAATCTAATTGGTATAGCTGTTATTTTCTATTTAGTCTGAATTTTTTTTATATAGATCTAATAGAAACCCCTCAGTAGCCTTGACCGGGCAACAGTTAGTAGTGGCTAGCGTCACTATTCCAGTTCGGAAAAAAACTTAAAAATAGTATTGTGCAACAAGGTAATACACCAATTACAGCCCAGAATGAAAGCCATTGATTATGTATCCCTGTTGCCTCAATGTAAACAATCTTAAACCGGAAGTGTATCCATTAAAATTATAAAAAAAAATTTAGCAGCATGGCTGATGGTAAAATTCTGAGTTTGAAGAACAATATAAAATCAAAAATTAAGAAGGAGGTAGAATTTGGACTTCTCAACAAAACTGTGTCCTTTTCTGCCACAGCTAATCTTTCAAACAAACTTTGAAGTCACTCTGGTGAGTGGTTCAGGATATTGAAGTGACATAAAGTTCAAAGTCCACAACATATAGGCTTATATATATATATACATATATATATATTTTTTTTGTTTTGTTTTTGTTTTTTTTGTATTAATTACATGTTATATGGTGTTGAATTCTTCTTCCCTTAGGAGACTGCAAGTTTGGAGAAAGATGCCAATACTCCCACCTGACAAATGAAGACAAAGCACGCCTGACAGAAATAGTCAATAAAAAAAAAAAACTTGCAGAGATGAAACTTCAAGAAGGCTCTCGAGAAGAAGATAATAGTGTTCTTCAGTCTTTAAATGCATGGCAGTCCGAAAAGACAGCTTTTCAAAGGGAGTCAGAAAATGGCAGTATAGTGAGAAAGGCATCAGCTATAATCTTTCCTGATTATAGACTTGCAAGTTGCTTTAACACTATTGTAAATCCTCCACCCTCTTTATTACCACCAACTAAAGAGGAATTGAGGGCAGCTGAATATGCTGAATGGGGTTGACAATAAGTCGACAAACAAATGTCAGCTTCTTTCTGTTTCTTTTTTTACTTTAATTTTTATGTTCTTTTTAGTTTAATTTTATTTGTATAATGACTTAAATATCTTCATCGATTGTAAATTAAATCACTACACTAATCTCTCTAGCTTATGCTATTGCTATATGTCGGTTTATAGATCATCCATTGATTTGTATATGTCCAAATAATTCTTTTTTAAAGAATGAAAATGAAAATTCTTGCATGCCCTTTCTTCTTTTACTTAGTGTTAAATGTATACTTTAAATCTTAATCTATAGTGAACCAGAGCCCCTGTGTGTAAAACCTAATGCTCTTGCCTCAACTTAATTCTAGCGCTGAATCTTTTTGCATACTTTGGAGTCACAGGATGAAACTGCAATGTTACATCATTATTATTGCTTCCAACCCATGAATGGTAGAGCTACTGCCAGACTTGTAACCATGCTGAGAGTCTTTTTTAATTATACCAGTCCAAGCTTTGGATCAGAGGAAAAGATTCTTAGTAGGCAGTACATTATTTAAATTTGCAGGCCCGAAAGTGAAACACGGAGACAATAGACAATTATTAAAAATTATTTTATGTATCAGGACCAGACCTCTTCTGCCTATAGTTGATCTATTGAAAGCCCTTTCAATAAGATTCTGAAGTTAATTTTGTCTATAATATCAATACGCTGCGAATTGCAATGCAGCAGAAGCATTTGATACATGTTAATTTTTAAAAGGTTTCCTTGTATATTATAGTGCTTGCCATGTTTTAAGGTATTTTTTTTCATGAATTCTTGTGCATAGACTTGCATCAAATATGGGTTTTAGGAGGAGGAGCGGCTCCTCAGCATCAAATGGTAACGACCTGACCATACAAACTAAGTCTGGAGTAAGTATTTTCAAATAAGAGATTTTGATACTGTTGAAAAGGCCTTAGATCTGTTCCCCTTTACCTGGAAAGAGATTTTTGCTCTAGCACATTTTTAAGCAGAGCTATGATTTATCAAACCAGGTGTCTTAAAAATTCTACAGTTTTGAGAAAATCGCATCTAATGATTTTCAATTTGCAAAGTAAAAAAGTCCTTAGCAACCAGGATTTGCCTTTACTTTTAGATTTATAACTATGATTTCAATGCTAAATTGGTTTTAAAATGTTTAGAAATGGTTAAGCTTTTAAAAAATGCAGAAGAAATTTTTTTGATATGTGCTGTTTGACTATTTCTTCTGTATTTTTATTGGGGCGTCGGTAGCACAGTGGCTTGCGAGTCCGCCCTGAGATCTGCAGGGACCATTCTGTCGCGGGTTCGAGCCCCGCTACCGGCGCCCTGGCCTGACGGAGGGCCTGAAAGCCTGAGATCACCTTGTTGTGGACTGGCTATATACAAAAAACCAAATCTGTATATTTATTAGCGGCTTGATGAAAAGTCATTTTGTGTGAACAGTTTACAAATTTCAATAACTCTTCCAGTCATCAGTTTTCAGAACTAAAGAAACGAAGGTTAAAAATAATATAAAAACAATTGAGAAAGGGTTTTGCATTGATTAATTGAACTAGTAAAACTTGCATTCCGTAAGAATTTTTTTTAAACATTTTTTTTCACACCTTATCATGATGCTCTACATTGATGGATTTTTTCATTTCTAATAACAATCTCTAAACATTAAGATTATACATTTTATGTCATGATTCATTGCCTATGGAGTATCTTTTGTATCTTATTTTTGATCATCATTTTTTTTTTTACTTAAAAGCCTAATAGGTGAAACGTTGTACTCTGTGTTGTTTAATTTGTTTTTGTAAGTTTGAGTTTGTATTCTTTTACTACATATTTAGGTGAAATTTACAATTTTAAGTCAAGAGAGGATCCAGCAATTTTGAACTCTCACTATTTCGCTGTTAATAATCTAAGTACTTAGTTTTTAGAGGCACTTTTCATTCACAATCACATGCACACATGCATGAAAGTGGCACATGGTTTGCTTTGAAGGGTGTGTGTTCCTCCTGCTTGATTTACTTAATTTTACCTATTTTACGAATTCTCTAGAAAAAAGGAGAGGAGAAACGCAAGGGGCAAAATATAGTATATTTTAGCTATGAGAGGAAGGGATTGCTGGTGCTGCACTTGTTTTGTAGGTCTGCAAAATGTAATCTGATAAGGTATAAGTCTAGCCCATATATCCATTTTGGCAACTGTGTTTTATGAGTGCACGAGAGTGCAGTGCCTTGGGGCTACAGGGAGAGGTTAAAGACAACAAGGAATGTCTCTTGGGGATAAGCTCCACCGATTGAACAGTCTACTGCATGTTATACTAGCATGACTGCATAACAAAATTAGTCAGACATCAATCACCAATGCTCTTAACCCACACAGCCACTCGTTACTGACTGACTTAAAAGCCGTTTGTGGGTGACCAGTCACCCATTCATTTTATATAGCGAAAATCATTAATATAATATTAATATGGCCGATTTTATTTACACAGCCTGTTTTGCCAATAACGCAAATGGGCTAGTTTTCATTGTGTGAGAATAAGTGAGATAGGCCTGTTTCATTATTGGCACAACCTGTTGTGTCAATAACTAAAATGGACCTGTTTTCATCATTGACACAACCTGTTGAGACTAGGTTGTGATAAAATATTACATGTTACTTAGACAACTATTATACCGACACTTCATACAGTGGAATCCATTTAAAGTCAACTTTGGTAGGGTAAGTAATTGCTCAAATTAATCACTTTTATTGGTCCTGATGTGTTGACTTTATTCAGTTTCCGCTGTACTTCGTAAAATTTATATACATATATAACAAACTATGCAATACATCAGGACTGGGACTGTAGGCCCTACATTTGTTAACTCCTTTCCCCTGCTGTATGATCAGTTTTTCTTCATTTTCTATTCTTAACTCTAAAAGATCAAATTCTTTTGGGGTAGTCGTGGCTGAATTAATTTTTTACTCCTTTCATATTTTTGATAAACCTATAATATTACATGTATTACGTTTAACGGTGGTAGTATGCATACTGAAAGGTTTTCATTTCACAGGGTGCATTATGAGACTCTGTTACTGTTAGTGGTACCTGATTCTCGATTTTCAAAACTCCGCTTATGTACATGAGTGGATTCCTTTTATTTTCTAATTAATTAATTATTGGAAATGGAAAACAACTGCAGATTTACCTTTTTTTTTTACATGTGATTGCACGGAACGTATTGCAAGAAAAAATATTTTCTTCTTTATTAAGATCTCTAAAGGTTTGTGACTTGTGAGGGAAGACAACATACTCACTACAATACAATGGACTAAAATCACTAATCTTTAAAAAAAAAAAAAAACAACAACCCTTCGCCATACCTCGTGTGCAGTGACTTCTATTTTTTAATATTGCTTCATTCGACCCTTTTTTTAATAAATACAAATCAGCTGTTACGCAAATTCGAAATTGACATAATTATATTACAAAAAAAATCTCTTTAAAAAGTTGTACTCTTCTCAGTACGTTGTGAGTCGACGTACGGAGACAAGTACAACTTTTAAAATTGTTTTATAC